>JAZHYW010055222.1:0-51046 GCA_037355805.1 Ixodes ricinus | reverse complement strand
CCCTTGCAACGTGACGACGCAGCAACAGCGAGCGCCTCAAGTAGCTGCAGCGCGTGCGGCTGTGTGAACAATCTCCTTCAGGCACCGTACGACAAGTTTGGTTCACTAACCAAGAAGTGGCCTCTGTTAGGACTGATAACGCGTCCCTGCACTTTCATATTGCCCGGAATACGGAGCTACTACGTCGTTTCACAGCCCAAGCCGTACTGCCGCCCCCGAGTACAACACCGCTTCAGACTGCCCAGCCCTGAGGCAGCGAGCTTCGCGTCGGCCCTTGGCAGAACCTCTCGGACAGACGGCGGCAAGGCGACGCCTGGAAGTAGTCGTTCTACCATCTACAAGTCTTCGTCGAAACCTGCCGTGACTGTGGTTTCCTCCCCATTGTCAGTCCAGGTGACCGGCGATGTAGCACCGAAAGACGATGATGGATTTACGCTCGTCAAACGGAAGAAACACGTGAAGCCTTCATCCGGAACCTCTGCAAGCAGTAAGCTGTCCTCAGTCTCTAGACCATCAAGCCGTAAGGTACCCGTTTGTTTCCCGCGTTAGTCGGGACACCTCGTGCGATGATGTTCGAGAAGGTCTTACTACCTTTCTGGAAGAGAAACCTTTTACCTGCACCAAGTTGAAAACCAAACATGATAGTTATTCTTCGTTCCACATAACTGTGAATGAGAATAAGACTTCAACAAAAATAATGTGGCGGACGTCTGGCAATGGGCCAGACGACGTTTACCAAAATGTTCGCGGTTGAAGCACAAAAGCTAATACTATTTTTTAACAACGTCGCTTTAAGTGATTTCGATATTATTTCACAAAGCGAAACTTGGTCGAACAGCTCCTTTGCAACAAATGATTACTTTACTCCGAATACATACACAGTCTTCGACCTGGACAGAGATTATGAAAACTGGCTGTAAACTTCGGTGACGGAGTTCTCATTGCAGTTGAAAATCACTTGCATGCGGTTCTCAGGTTTGATCTTGAGTCAGACTGCGAATCCGTTTGGATTGAAATAACTCTCCGTGATAACAGTAGCCTTTTAATCGGTACGTTTTATTTTCCTCCTAATTTTAATGCATCTAGGCTTTCTGATCAGTTAGACATAATTGGAGATAGGTTAGATGTAGACCGACATAGTAAACTACTACTTTGGCGACTTTATCATTCCTGATATAAATTGGAGTCCAGAACACTCAGCTCTGCCCACTCGTAATGCCTCACCAAAGGCAAATATTCTTTTGTATTTTGTCAGCTTTCAGGGACTTAACCAATGGAATAGTCTTCTAAACCATGCAGGAAATGTCCAAGATCTTGCTCTAACTTTGTCATCGACAGCCCAGTGTGTGTCCTTAACCCATTGGTATTACCCGATGTTTGGCACGTTCCATTTCTTGTCTCTCTTATCTTTTCGTGGGGAAAGTGAAGCGAGAAACAAATCCTGACTCTTCTCCTTTTCAAGAGGCGATTACTTTGGTTTATTTCAGTATTTAGATAACGCAAACTGGGCACCCAAATACAACATGACTGATGTAGACTGCGCGGTAGCAATGTTTACTAAACATATCGTATCTGCCCTTGAGCGCTTCGTTCCTAAGAAACGTCCTCAAGCAACTCGTTATCTTCACCGTATTTCCGGTATTCTTTCGAGCTGAGATCAGCTTTAAGATCCAAATTGCATTATCATAGAAAATATAGGGCTTCTAACTCAGCGTTCTGGTACGCCAAATTTTCCGATTCACGTGCGCAGGCAAAGTCGTTGTTGCAGCGCGATAAGAGGGTGCACCATGAGACAGTAGAGCGCAGTTTATATTCTGATCCATTGCAGTTCTGTGGGTACGTCAAGAACCGTACAGCCACGACTTCATCGACAACAAACCATCGCTGACTCGTCTGGAATTCCGATTAGTGAACCCGAAGATGTTATCGAATGCTTTTGCGAGCTATTTTGCTTTTGTGTATTCTTGCAGCCGGAATGGTTTATCTGTGCCTGACGTTATTGACAGTGGTAGCGATTGCCTATCAATTATTTCATTCTTTGAGAACGCTGACATCAAACTTGCAATCTAAAAACTAAAACCTATAGTTATTGGTCGCATTTGACGGTATCCCGAGTTTCATTGTCAAAGGATGCTCTTCCATTTTCACACCGATTCTAACGCATATTTTTAACTTTTCATTATTGACCTGCACTTTTCCTTCGATTTGGAAGAACGCGATAACCATACCGATATATAAGAAACGAAGAACAGATGATCCAAAATACTATGGACCCATTATCATTATTACGTCCATTTGCAAAGGTGTACGAAATAGTACTTTGGAACATATTTCGATATTTTTTAAACATAAGATCCTCCCCTCACAACATGGTATTGTGCGGGGAAGATCAGTGGGATCAAACTTGATGCCTTTTCTTAATTTCGTTTCGCCTGTTGTGTGTCAGCGGGGTCAGGTTGACATTGTATATTTTGATCTGTCTAAAGCGTTTGATTTGGTTGACTACTTGCTACTTTTACAAAAGCTGAAATCGTACGGTATGAGTACTTACACTATGCACATCGCTTATCGATTATTTGTCTGATAGACACAACTTTGTACGTCTCCTTAGTCATCTCTCCCGGCCTTTTTGTTACCCTCTGGTGTTCCCCCAGGGTTCATTCTTGGGCCGATTCTTTTTAATGTTTTAAAAAACAACCTTAGCTCTGTGTGTTGTACATTCAGAAATCCTGCGATACGCCGATGACATCAAGTTATTTAGGCAAAGAGCATCTGTGGAGATGTGCAAAACTAATGGATGATGTCAAATCAGAAGTGATTGCTGTAGTCTTAACAAGCTGACACTTAACTCAACTAAGACTGTTGTTATGTCAATTGCTAAGAAGCTCAGGCTTTTTCATTTCTTTTACCAACTCGACAATGCCCCATTGCAAAGGGTGGATTGCACTCGTAATCTTAGAGTTTATATTGACTCTTCTCTGTCATTTAATACGTATGCGCATTGTCAACGCCTCTTTCCGTACGTTGGGTGTCATATCCAGAATTACACGTGAGTTTTTTTATGTTGGCCTGTATTATGGATCTATACCTTTCATTAATTAGGTCTAAGCTGAGTTTTCCTCTGTTGTGTAGAATACTATTGGGCGTACGCAAAAGAGCCGATTTAAAATGTCCAGAAACGTTTCTTATGAATTTTTTAATGACCGCAATGTCGGTCGCAGCTGTTTACTTTGAATATAGAAAACTTTTAGAACTATACAATTGTTCTACTTTGAGGGCCAGACGACGCGACAGAGATCTCATATTTTGTTCAAATGCCTTCATAGAGTCATTGATTGGCCTGACCTAACTTCAGCGATAAATACTTTCTTCCGAGAAGATTTGTGCGAATTTCTCTTCCATTTTATGTAAATCACTTCTTCCGAACCTGCCCCATGACACGCATTCAGCCTCTTGTATAATACTTTTGATGCTTCCTGGATTGACATTTTTAACCCATCTTTTGCAGCGTTCAAGTTTTCTCGTACAAATCTATCAATTTCAACCCATCTTCGTAGCGTTCAAGTTTTCTCTTGTCAATCTGTAGAATTGTCCTTCCATTTAGCTGTATGTTAATTGTGCATAATTACATAGGCGAAAGCTGTTCATGAAACACAAAAAACAACAAATGAATGTGAATGAATGAATGAAATGAATGAAAAACGAAGTCACTTGGCCAATCATCACCGGGAGTTGGCAGATTGTAGACTTCCAATCAGGTAGACGATTTGCAGGATAGAAAGGCGCAGGTAATATGAGCACAGGAGAAACAGACCGAAGAGACACGGTGGCTTGAAAGCATGAGGGCTGAAGTAAACAACTTTAGCCGTCACGCCGTTTTCATTAGTATGGCAAACAAAATTAAGTTAAAAACCGCTTTTTTTCAAATATATCTTAATTCTCAACATAGTTTCCATTGAGATCTGCACACTTAGTCCAACGAATATTGACTTTTGTTTCATTCTGTCAAAAAATAGGTTTTCTCAGATTGCAAATTATGCATTCATGGCGGCGATGATGTGCTCATTTGCAAAAAAGTTCTTCCCACCGAGCCACATTTCTAAAATTGTTAAGAGCAAAACGCTGGACGGTGCCAAGTCCGGAAAATAGGGTGGATAAGAGAAGAATTCGAAGCCTACTTTCTGCAATTTTGCCACTGCGACGGTCCATTTGTGGGTTGGCGAATTGTCCTGGTGAAAAAGAACTTCTTTGTGCGCCAATCTGGGCTATTTTATATCTATTTTTTGTTCTCCGTCCAGGTGGTCTAATAGTGGATCGTAACAGGCCTCTGCTATCGTTTTACTCTTCTCCAAGTAGTCGACCAATAAAGTATTCTGGGTATCCCAAAAAACAATGGACATCACCGTTCCAACGGTGAAGACAATCTTCGACATCTCTTCAGTACACTTTCACCACCCGCTCTCCACTGCTTGCCCTACTGTTTCTACTCAGATGTGAAGTAATCAATGACGTTTCGTCCACGGTGACAAATCGACGTAAACCTTTTTCAGATTGGCGACTCAACACTGCCAAACACTGAATTAAATTGGCGTTTCGAGCGCGTTTTTGATCGACTGTGAGCTATTGCGGCACCCAGAGCGCGCCCAATTTTTTCATGTACACTATTTCGTGAAGGATACTGCGCATTTGTTGAGTTGAGATGCGTACAGTTTCAGCAATCTCGCGCACTTTCATTCAACAGTCTTCCATAATGATATCGTGAATTTTTAGCGACGATTTCCGTTGTGGTGATCTCAACTGGGCATCTAAAGCCTGATTCATCTTCAGAGATATTCGGCCCCATTGAAACTCATTGATACAGGAATAAACCGTATTCAACGATGGTGCAGAAGCCCTCATGAACTTCATCCAACTCGGATTTGATCTGCGCGTCTGCCCACTTTCTTCAGTAAAAATATTTGACCGCCGCGCGGAATTGTTTTTTTAATTTTTTTTTTCGTGGCAACTATTGAAGAGCTTGCTTCAACTATTTCTCGAGCGTGAACCACGTGTCGCTTCTGGCTGAAATTAGTCCTTGAGCTTTTTTTAAGAACTATAGTTACCAGCGTAATATCATTACATGGAGTGTGGCGCCGACTCATGGAAATTTACCGAACTCATCAAACGTCCGTGCTTGTCACCACATGTCAAGGAACACTTATGTTAATATTGTAACCAAATGTTACCATAGACAGCACTTGATTGTTGAAAGGCAATGCCATAATTTCAGAGTGTAAATATTCAGAAACAAAACAATGGCAAGGTAAGTGCTTTACCTAACGTTCTGGCTCCGGTCCCCAACCTCTAGGCAACCTCTGACAATATATTCAGTGTATTACGCTATCAGATGTGATAAAGCGTATTTGCGTGTTCTATATCTCATGAAACAATTATGCAAGCGAAATGTTAAATATTTTTACATTGCAGGCAAGTTATGTACTTTGAAGATGCCTAATGCAGGCAACGCTGTAGGAGCCATCACTTCCCTATGCCACATCAAAGTTCCTGACCAAGTCCTGCCAACTCAAAGATGAGCCCATAAGCGTCGCTGCTTCCCGTAAACCTTTTTCCCGCGACTCCTAAAAAAACGTGTAGTCATGTGTGTATGTGTGTGCTGTTGTTGCATTCAAGTTGTGGTACTGCATACGCTGTTTATCCCAGGTAGATATGACATGCCTAAAGGGCCAGTGATCAGTTGTGAAAGAGCAATCATGCTGCCCTTGAGTTTCAGGAGACAGGTTCATTGAAAAGCCTTCAACGCCGTCCTTCTTCAGCGTATCGACATATGGAACCCACATCACTTTTCGTCCCTTTCATCCTAGAGCGTACTTCGCGTGTTCACGAGCACCGACCATGCACGTCCACGGTCATTCGGTCACGCACGGCATTGAGAGGAACGGCGCTGATCAAGGAAGGAGTTACGTTCCTCAATCCTAGCGTGCGAAAATGATTCTTGGATTCCTTTTTGACAGTTCCTTGGCCCCCCTTCTTTGGTGGTTTAATGAGTATCGTCGAGCCCCACACACGCAATCACGAGAAAGGAAGACGCGACAAGAAAATAAAGGAGAAAATCGCGAAAAGACAGAGCTGGTTTACACTACTGCACCACTACGTCATTGCATTAAGAAATGCCTCGTGTCGGGTTTTAATCTTTCCTTCGCAGCTGCCCTATAGCCATATATCCACAATATTTGGCTCTGGCAGTAGAAGGTTATTGTATTATACAATTGTACTTTTTCGTGTTTTCCGCTAAATTTAGCAAGGAAATTTACCCGCAAAATTTCGCATAACGACTTCCCCTAAATTTTTGGGAAGGGGAAAAATTTCCCTAATAAATTTCGCGTGGAAAGTGGCGTCACATGACCTCAACATCAATTCAGTTTCCCCGCTAAATATAACGGGGAAAATGACGTCAGAACTTCCTGTCATGTCACCCATGAAAAAAATTCAGCGGCAGGAGGAGAGGAGTATTAAGCGAGGAGGAGGAGGAAGAGGAGGAGAGAAGAGGTGGAAGGAATGAGGTGGAGAGGAGGAGGTGGGTGCTGGCAGTAGGAGGAGGGGCATACCCCTCCCGTACCCTCCCCTCCTCCTCTAGAGCTGCGCTCTAGCTTCGCCTCACGGAGATTTGTAAGCGTCTTTCATTTGTTTTGTCTATCGATCGTATTTTGTTCCGGTTTCCTAAAACTCTCTAATGACGAAAGACGCGTCCCGATTGGGTGATTGACACCGTCAATATGACTGTTCAGGTTTTTGTGTTCTGATTTCACTTTATTATTTCGACTTGAAAACCGCGTACGTTCACGGTGATCAATCGACCCTTGGTTTCAACCCGACTGAAGCTTAATGTCAAGTTTTGACTTCCGGGTTTCCTGAGCCGTCGATCTGTACTTTAATTCGAAGCGGACGGTCATTGGCGATGTTATTAATCGGAGAAGTTAATAGCAAATCTTTCAATAATTTTCTTTTCGTCACTCGCAGATTCTATGGCACGTGGCTCAACTCATTTCACCTCAAGCCACTGTAGTTTAACTCACTTTTTCTGAGTAGTTTAGTAAATTTCACTACATTTTTATTTCTGGTAGTTAGTAGTTTACTTTAATTACATTTTCCGAGTAACTTCTACTCAAATTACCCAAATTATTTTCGAATTTTAGTGCTTGTTTTGCCTATCAACAAACATTCATGCGCAAAAGAGATACGATATGTTGGAAGATCAGCTGATATTAGCAGAGAGGGGGGAGCTGGCGGCGTAGGAAAAGGGGGGGGGAGAAATGGGTTGGCGAGTCCGAAACCCCAAAAAAGTTTCCCGAGCATCCCCCTCCCCCCTGCAACCAACAGTGCTACGAAGCGCGGGGAGCGAACTGGCACGACGCAAGAGAGGCCGAGTAACTGGTGGATTAACGCCGAAGACTGGCGTTTCTTTGGTCCCGAAGCTCAAGCAGACTTGACCCATTTGAAGAAAGGGCTGGTCCCCGCTTTTTCCCAGCGTAGAAACTCTCGCCCACTACAGGAGGTGCACGCACTGCATCCTCACTCAAAGGAGACAAAAAAAATGCAGCACCTGCTCTGAAGCTTATCTGGTGCTCCCGTAGTTTGTGCTGTACTCGAAGAAACGCGTGTATAAGGGCAACGCAAAGGGGACCTTTTTACGTTGCCTTTCCTCCCAAAACATAGAATATGCAGATCTTCAAAGATCTGAAGATCGTTCGAGAAACCTTAGTGATTCCCCCAGCGTTTTTATATATAAAAAATAATTAACAAGCAGTGTTGGGAAGTACCCTAAGTACATGGTACTTAAGGTACTACTGTTTAGAAAACTTGTATTTTACTTAAAGTACATCCTCTGGCCATGTACTTGTACTTTCCGAGGAAAAGAAAACTCCCGACTTTAACGTGCATTCCCCGAACTTGAAAAAAAATGACGTATCGTTGTGTGAAATGGCGCTCTTTCAAGACGTCATCTGGTCATTTCTCTGAGTGAAGTAATTGCGGCTATAAGACCGACACAAGAAAGTGGCTTATAAGTTGATTGTGTCAAATAGCTCGTCAGCGAGAATAAAGCGAGTAAAGCAACTACTCTGTGGCGACTTGACTTTATATTTGCTGCCATTTACGTAAAAAACTGATGCACCTCCGCTTACCTCTGGAGCAATGTGTACCAGTTAAAAAAAAACTGTATAGGGAATGAAAGGGCGTCATGAACGATTCTGTTAAAAGTACTGACACTTTACGTTGAAACATATTGTATTTATGGTACGTTACTCCAAGTACATTGCACCCGGTGTACTTACTGCTTTACTTGAAGTACATAGCCTCTAATTTACTTTGTACTTTACTTCAAGTACTTTTTAGATATACTTTACGCAACATTGTAAACAAGCAAACACTGTATAAAATTCAAGCTCACACAGTGCTAAACCCCAAAATAGAAATTTGCAATACATCATTGACCAAACAAACAAGAAAGTGCAAAACAATTAACGCAGAAGCAGAACCAGCTGTTAAAGCATTTCTTTGAAAAAAACAATCCGATCCATATTTCGCTAGCGCAATTTCGCTAACGGATCAAAACCTATGTACTTTCTTTTTACCATAAAAAACATAAAAGTAACTTAGAAGTAACTTTAAAAGTAATTCGCTACTTTTTACGGTAATTAGTAATTTTCTCAATTACTTTTCATTTGAGTAATTTCTACTCTACTCAAATTACTTTTGAGGTCAATACTCAGTAACTTAACTTAATTACTTTTTCAGTAACTAGTACATGTCTGGTCATTCGCTCATGTCAAATTTGCTTGAATGCCTTCCCCTACCGCGTCTTTTAATGGACCGTCCTTTCTCTTTTTTCGGTGTTTTAGGGTTCGAACATCCCGTTAAAACCCTTTGTCGGCATTGCTCGTCAACAACACTCATCTGGCATGGTTCAGTCGGGAACTATTCTCCTCTGACCTCATTAAAATGTAATATTAGCGGTTCTCTTTCGGTGGACAATCGCTCCCCAGGCAACTTCACCGGAAAGCAAAACACAACAAATTATTTGTCATCGCGGCCTTCGCATTACACCCTGTAACTCAAATGATGACCGTCGGATACCGTTTTGAGGCCGCTGTCGTCCCCGAAGGTTTGTTTTCGCTGTGTCTTACCCAAAGCTACTCTAAAAGTGGATACATATTTTTGAAGTAGCTCGGAAGTTTCAGGTGGGTGACTTCCGGAAGCAGCGGACTCCTTTTCACCTGCCAAGGCACGGCCCGCCATGTCAAAGCGCCGCACATAGGCGAATGCGAGATTAAGGCAGTCGGCACCAGCGGCCGCTTTTCCTTCGGAATGCGAACTGTTAACTCTGAACGCATAGGGCACCAGCGAAATCGGCCCACACCCGAAGCGGCGAAGTAACCGTCATCGTGCGGCCCCTAGTTGAGCTGCGTTTGATCCATCAGGGGGCTTTATTCTTTTGTTTATACCGTTCAGGTTTCTCTCCTACCTTTAATCAGCTTCTTCAAGCCAGAAAATCCCGTCCATTTCTTATGCGTTCTTTCCAGATATTGCTCAGAGTGTTTGGATATACCCGTCACGTCAGCAGAGCAGAAAATCGACTCATAGATAGTGGCATTGCATACTTAGGGAGATCTGCCCCGCTGCGTCCGGCTGCCGGAGTGAGGCAAACCTTTGTCCGCATGCGTCGTGGCGAAAGGCATTGAGATACATTCGCGTGTTGGTGTATATTCAAATACGCGACGCTGGCAGTAGCGGTGGTGCTGCTATCAGGCACAGGGGGCGACGCTCCACTTGACGCGAATGTGGTTTTTGGCAAGCATCAGCGCAGTGCCCATCTCGTGCGGAAACAGCGCATTTGCCTATAAAAGATTCCCACATGCAAACACCACTTAACTTTATTACGCTATGTTGGAACCGGAGGGAGCAGCGTGCCAGCCACACGCGAGCTCGATGTTTGCCGTTGTTGTTTATTTCAATTGGAGCATTTCGAATGAGGTGCCTTGCTCATTATTCACCTAACTCCTCGCGTAAATTCTTGTGACTGATCCTCCGTGTGAGCTGCGAGAAAGTACTTGCTCAGGAGTTTTCTAAGCGCGGAAGAGGTACTGCCAATAAGAAGGGTTTAAAACTAGATACATCCTGTAGCAAGATAACGCCAATCGTTGTTTCAGGATTGATACGGCTACTGTAGTAGACTTGTAGGTATTATAAGATATTATTTCAAATAAACACTTTTTTTTACAGCGAAGCTTTATATGACTTATAGGTCGGATTAACGGAATTTTTTCGTGTCGTGATCCTCACGGAAACAAAAAACAAAAAAGCCCTCCAGCGATTGAAGCGAAAAGTGCATAATAAGTGTACAACATACAGCACAATATTTGTTTCAATATTAAACAAGCAATAAACAAGAATCCGAACCACATAATTGATGAAAGTGTTCTGGGTAAAAATGCGAAGACGACAAAGCTCTACCGCATACGTTTCACAGCAAAGACCATTGTTCCGCAAGCTGCCGCGGCGACCGCAGCTATGACGTGGGGAGTGACGTCACTAACCTTTCATATGTAAAAGCTGCGCGGTGCATTTACTTTTCGTTCGTCCATCATTTGGCATAAACCCTCTTGCAGTTTACAAACATGAACTGCCGCTTTATGTCCCGAGCGACTTCCGGTCGCACTGTCTTTGCAAGCCTGTTCCCATGGTTAGGTCTCAGTGCAAGAAAGTTATACATGCTACACGCATGGGAGGTTTAACGAAGGCCTCGGCTGTACAATATTTACATCTTGGAGAAGAAGTACACAATAATATTCGAAACACAAAATATAATTTGCACTCCTTCATTCTTTTGACGTTCAGCTGAGAATTGGGGTTAAACGTTTCACCTACATTTGAAGTAGCGGTGTTAAGGTGACCTTTAAAACACCTTCTTCTTTATAAAACGGAAGTTCTCTGGGATGTCAAAGACGGAGCAGCATCTGGTGATGTTTTCGGCCAAAAAGGGTCCATGAGTTACGGTGGACAAAACGGCTGCATAAAAGATACCACATCTTCGCTGTCCAACCACCTTCCCAGCGTGGATTGGAGCCCCAACTCTTGTTGTTATTTACCGTGAAGACAACGAAAAAAAATGAAAGCCGTTTACAACTCCCTTGTAACGCCGGATTGAGCGCCAGCAGCTCTTGAGGAGGAGGACGGAAGGGTACTTGGAGGGGAGGGTATGCCCCTGCTCCCCTACTCCTCCCTAGTTATCCTGCCTGCTACTCCTCCTCCCCTATCCTCCCCTCCACCCCTCCTTGTCCTTCACCTCCTCCTCATCCTTCAACCTCATCCCCTGCCTCCTCCTCTCACCTCCCCTCCCCTCCTCCACCCTATTGCCGTCCTCTTTGCCACTCGTTCCCTCGGGTCGTGCTGTCTAACGAGCTGGAGGGGTCACGGACCCTAGGCCACGTGACCCCTCCAGGGCCGTGGGCCGGAGGGGGTTCACGTGACCAGGGGCCACGTGGCCTGGGGCCACGTGGTTCAGGGGGTCAGGTGACTGGGGGCCACGTGGCCCCAGGCCGGCGGGGTCTAGGGCTGCACACACCTGTGGGGCCTGTGTCAGTGTGACCGGGGGCCACGTGGCCTCTGGGGTCTAGGCCACGTGACTTCTGTGACCACGTGGCCTAGGGGGTCACGTGACCTCTAGGCCACGTGGTCTAGGGTCACGTGACCTGGGGTCCCAGGTCACTGACCCAGGAACATGTGATTCGCGGCGCTCACGCGACCTGGGGTCACGTGACCTGGTGGTTACGCCGACGCCGACGGTGACGCCAACGGCGACGCCGACGGCGACGCTCAGGCCGGAAACGTGGGCGCCTAAGAGCTGCGCTCTAAAACCTTATCTACATGAAGATTGCGCGTGTGTGGCAGCGATGACAGCGCAATGCAAGGCGACGGTACGGACTTATTTATACCCCGATTGACCTCTACTGTAAATCGTTGTTGTCCAGGAATGTTCGAGATCATTCTCGAATCTCATCGTGTATTCTGTTTAGAGCCTTTCCTGACCAAAGCGCGTGAAAATCGCATATACAAGCATCGAAAGTGCGCTGCTTCGGGTCGTTCCTCTCTGTCGTCGAAGCCGGATGGCCGCGGCTACCGTTCTTAACACAGGAGTGTGTTTTCAGCCGATTTCCATTCAGTTCTGTAACGTCGGCTATAACGAAAAAACCGACACCCAAAAGGGCGTTACACACGTGGGGAACCATAATAAACACTCCAATCCGCCGGCGGATTCGAAAACGCACCACCTTGAGGTCGTGAGACAAGAGCCCTGCCGACAGAGCTATCCAGGTCCGGGGCGTCGGAGCATGCAAAAAATTAGGCGCAGCCATTCAGATGCCCTTCTCTTTTCCCTGAAGGTTTATCAAACATCTGTGACAGCAGTTTTTGTCAGCATAGTTTACGTCTGTGTATTTTTTTCTTGTATAGAACAACTTCACCTAGATAAGCCGATTTTTTTTGGCAAGTTTTGCATTCTTTCCGCACTTTTTATTCGTGACTATATGCATTTTTAGTCATAAATTGTAACCAATTTTTTTTTTTTACAGCAATACTTTGTCGCGCCTTGAAAGGATGTCTTATATTTCCGAGAGAGGGGCAGCTTTTCCAGTGTCTGGTGAATGCTAACATAGCAAATGTTGCGTGCCTCCTGCAACACAAAACGTATTTTAGAAGTTATATGGTTTATAAAAAATTCTAAGTAGATTCAGCGAAGAATACGTATGCAAATATCTTCCAAACGCCAGGGGTGTCATATATAAATAAAATCACTCTGGTTTAACACAACACAAGAATTACAACATAGATGTCGCCAACAAAATTTATCCGGTAAAGACCACTATGCACTGGCCCCGGTGGTGGAGAGAGCCAAATCCAAATCATTCAATCCAACATCCCGTTAACATCCGGTAGGGGGCCACGCTTTATGTTGCACGTTTTAAGGTTCGTTCACACTCTTGCGACGAGGGCATCTGAGAATTGATCGAGCGCAGCCTCTACATCTAGACCAGTCGCTGCAGCGCATCCGGTCCTGGGAAGTCGCAAAGGCCAAAACCAATCTGCGTTCCCCGGCCGTGCCCGACGCAAAGATGTGAACGGCGCTTTATGGTCTCGGCGGATGAACCACGATTCCAACGAGCTTCCTCGGGCCCCAACGCTGCTCACGAGCCAAGGTCGCCGACGTCGCCACTGTCGGCGTCGGCGTAACCGCGAGGTCACGGAACCCCCCACTGAGGTCACGTGACCCCTCGCCGAGGTCACTGAGGTCACGTGACTCCCCCTCTCGTGTCACGTGACCCCCCCTGAAGCTCACGTGACCCTCCCCCTGAGGACGGCGTGACCCTCCTGCTAGGTCACGTGACCGGCGCGCACGACGTCGTGGGGCTCACGTGACTTCAGAGGGTCACGCGACCGTGACCACCGGGAGCCACGTTGCCACGCGGTGAGGCCACGTGGCCCCCGTGGTAGAGTAGCAGGAAGGATGACGAGGGGAGGAGGGGAGGGATGGGGGTACAATCCCTCCCCACAGTACCCAGCTTCAATCCGCCTCCTCAAGAGCTGCGCTCCCAATTCGGCGTTACAGGGTAAACGGCTTTAATTTTTTTTCTAAACTTTTGATAGCAACCACTCGAATTTAAAACTATCAAGAGCCCATACAATGCAATATTAAACTAAACAAAAGAACGCGAAGCTAACAACTTGTCGCCAGCGAGAAGGGCAGTCATGTGGAGTGAGCGTCGCGGGCTCAACGCGTTGTCTCTTTTGCCTCGTGTCCAGTTGAAATGCATTTCTTCTCTGCCTGCCACCTTTTCAGTCGTGTTTTCCTCATTTGCTGGTGTTATTGATTTGTTCTTTTGAAGCTCAATGTTAATTCACTCAGTGGACAAAAGTGGCTGAATATTCACAATGGCCCATTCTGATTCTGGGGCAACTCCACTGCCGCCACAAAAGCGACGGTCGCATTTCATGATTAAAAATAAAAACAAAATAAAAAATAAAAAACCAGCGAACGAGAAACGAAACGAACAAAAACAGCGACGCCCGGGACACCAGGAATGGCTTACCGCAAGACTTGAAAAGATTAAGTACACGTGTACTTGAGGCAGCGCACACCTTAAAATTAAGAAAACTAAAGGTAAAGCAGCAGGGAATCAAGCGCCACGGGTCACCGCGCCGGGACGCTGACGGTTTCTTGGGCATTCCATGCGACTTGATGAGCGGTATGAGTTAAACTAAGAACAAATTACTCTTTCAGTGTGGCACCGCCGAACTCTTCCATACACGAAATTGTTTATTTAGAGTAGGCAAGCACGTACATCACTAACATAAAAATAGCTTCCTTCCAAGCAATCACCGAAAAGGGGAAGGGGGCGTTAGAGATGGGAAGACAGATGTACCTAAAGCCACGGCGTCTTATACGATAAAGTACAACCGATGTTTTGTGCTCCGACATTGTGAATGACTTTGGACGTGACCGGAGATTTGAAGGGGTTTAGCCTAGATTTGCTTGGAGAGTCACGTCAGAAGGTAGTTGCCCTCTTGTGGACCCACCACAGAACAACCTAACTCAGCCTAGTTTAGCAATCCAAGTAGCCTAACTTAGAACCAAAAGGGTTTCGCTTGAATGCGCTGGTTAGAGACAGGGTGCTTTACTTTGGCGCCAACGAGCCAGACAAGGTCAAACTGACTTTTCTCTGGTTCGCCACAGGAGGGTGTTTTAAAGAACTTTAAACACAATGAACATATTGTGACTTTTTTTAGATATGAGGTAGAATGGACGTTTTGAAGCGTAGAAAAAGGTGGTTCCAACAACGTTTGTTCATCGCGTGGTTTTGTTGCTGGGGAGTCTTCTGCTTAGAGACTGCATGCAGTGTCTTCATTTGGGCAACATTCAGGCAATCGGGCTGTAATCAGACATGTTTTATACAACATTAAGTGCGTTCATTATATATATATATATATATATATATATATATATATATATATATATATATATATATATATAACTGGAAGAAAAAGAAAACCCTTGGTGAAAGCAGCAACAACGGACGGTTTATGCTTCGACGTTTCGGCCGGAGTCCGGCCTTCGTCAGGAAGAACTTTAACAGTTAAACGCGGGTGGTATTTATACAATGCTACGGTCGAGTCCAAGTTTCAAAAACGGCGGGTTGACGGTTGGAGCTTCCAAAGAAGCGTGGAAAGAGTTCCAGATTGGCATTCGTTTATACAATGCTACGGTCGGGTCCAAATTTCGGCAGGGTGATGGTTGGAGCTTTCGTGAGAGAAGAAGCATAAGGCAGTTCTTATCCGGTTGAAGAAGCTTGACGGTCGGGGCCAAGTTTCCAGGACGGTGGGATGACGGTTGTAGATACTTGAGAAAAGGCGCAGGGTGACTTTGTTGTCCGGGCGGGCAGGGGTGACCTGGTCGATAGCGTACAATAGACGAAAGTTACACGTTAACTAAAGTGCTGTCTCCAAAGTTAACTAAAGTGATGTCTCCAAAAAAAAAAAAGACAGCACGGTCACTTGTGTTGATTTGTGGGGCATGCATGAGTCAAACCTGGAAGGGAACAATGTTAAACCTAGAAATAAAGGAAAGAAAAGCGTTCCATGACCCCTTTAAAGGGGTCATAAAACGCTTTTCCAACTTTTTCCTGTTTAGCTTTCCTCCTCAACTCATAAATCGCGTATTTTACCAAACAGAGGCCAGATTCACGAAGCGAACTTACCAACAAAAACGTACTTGCGACAAAATTTGAGAACAAATCCGAATTCACGAAACGAAATGTTCGCAACTTTTGCGTGGTTTGCGAACGAATCTCTACGACAGCTCCGAAGCTGTCTTACGCACTTCTTACGATCAAATCAGCATGGCCGACAGCGTCGCTCGGATACTCGGCCGCGACGACCAACGGACGTTTATTTTCTGCGTGCTCTTCTCACGCGTCCCGACTTCAAGCAGCAAGCGAAAAGTAAAAAGTACTTGAAACAGACCACGACGAACAAGAACGCTGGATCCACAAACACCCGGGAAAAGCTCCAACGACCACGATTCCACCGATTCCGACCAAGCGAACTCGGCAGATAGGCCTAGCAGGCACTCCGACTGAGTCACTCTGGCCAAGACAGTCTGCCCACGACCGGCTGGCGTGCTGAATGGAATATGCCCGCGCGACCCTTGTGAACCCTTCCCGTATCATAGTTTTGATCGCTGACCTCAATTTTAGATTAAGAGGTCAATCTCTTCCTCTTGTCATCTCCTATTTTTCCGAGGCAGCGGTGACGAACGCTGTCGTCGAAAAAGGGACTCTCATCGATTCTATATCTTTGTTTTGTGTGATATAGAGCTCAAATAAACGCCGCATGGATTACCTTCGCAACACGGTATTTACACTATGTTATTAGTATGCCATTTTTATTCTGACATGACTGCACGTCACTGTCGATCGCTATAACAGTTCGTGGGTCGCAATGCCGGTCCAACCTTTCTTTGCCGAGTGTCACGTCAGTATCGAGTTGCAATCGTAAAGGATCGGTCCCGAAGCGCTTACCAATTCGCGGGCCAACAGCGCGAATCCAGCACTTCGATCAAACGCGCGCGTCCGCTCCAAGTGTGAACAGGTATTACGTGGCTCTTGCTGACACTCTCGTAGTTCAAACGTATCTTTTTGAACGTCGGCTCGCTCTGCATCTCCGAGGCCGTGAAAAACGCCGCGGAAATTGTTTCAATCTACGTCGCTTTGCAAACGACTGACACGGGCCGTCTTTTACCAACGATGACAGTTGACTTCGTAGCGATCGAGTTTGTAGCAGTCAACGGAGGCGGTTACGCATCCCGGCCTCGGCATTCGGACGTGTTTAAATCGTGTTAGCGTCGACATATCACTGCGCGGACACGAACCCCAGACAAGCGGTGGCAGAAAGGCCGCCTGTGTTTGTTGTTAAAAGTCCACGTGCTCCGAACGGCTCCGAACCATGCCGAGCTCTCCGATTGGTTGTTCGTGCTGTCGAAGACGCCGTCGCCATAGCAACAGCACCGGTAAGTTCTAGTTTTTCCATACGAGAACGTCGCTTTCCTCCTCTCACTTAAGAACGCGTTTGTGAATACCGATTTCTCCTCTTCTTACGATGTTCTTAACTTACGAACTTCTTAGCTAAGTTGTCGTAAACTAAGAAGCTCTTCGTGAATCTGGCCTCAGTTCAAGAAGACGAAAAGAGGGGAGTCCCCTCTTGCTCGGAATCTCGTTTGTTTACCCGGACAGAGCCAGTGCCTCCCTAGAAGATTAGCCCGTCGCTCATAACTGAGACAAAAGTTGCTTTCCCCACCCGTTCACCCCGAAGCTGACAGTGCTGTGGAAGCTACGTGCTCGTTGGGCCAGCCACACTTTTGCCACGTGATCACGCTCTCTCGCGCATACCCACGCGCAAAGAATGAGGTCTGGCGATGAAAGGAAGGCGGCTGATTGGTCCGGCAAGCGCGTAGCTTCCACCACAATGTCAGTTTAGGGGTGAAGGGAATAAGTGAGGTCCGGCATCGTGTGCCGTGCGTTTGGACCCGGTGACGCGCTTTGGGAACCGCGGATGTATCACAGTGAAAAGGCAGAGAGCTTACGAAGGGGAGAAGGTACGAGATAGTCCGCTGTGTTTTCAAATTTTCGCACTGAAAATCAGGCTTTTGACTTTATACCTTTTTTCTTTTGGCCCACTGAACGATGTGCTATTAGTAAAATCCCAATCTAAAGTAATTTATACCAGCCCAAAATTCATTTCATGGGCCCTTTAAGGCTTGTATCTTTCTGGACGTTGCGAGACCCGAAGTAATATAGAACTACTTTTATGACTAGCATCTCCATGCCATTTTTTCCCCGGATAAGTGAAGTCAAACGAACGCACAATTCCTATGAAGCTTAACTCACCCTCGACGTTTATCTTTTTTTTCTTACGTTTTATCGCTTTAGTGATGTTTCCGCTGCTATAGTCATTGACATCTTAACGCCGGCCGTGGCGGCTTATGCTCACGCGTCTTGTTCCGTAGTTGGTTCTTCGTCGTTTTCTCTGCACCTAACGTAATCTCCAAATGGCTGCGAAACGATGAAAGGTCCGGGCTCGCCACACCCGGCCCCACTTAATCTCTAATTATAATATGCTTAACCTAGTGTTATCTTAATACACATTCTAAAAAAATCTACAGCATTTATTTTTTCGCGAAGCACATAGCAGAGCCAATTACAGCAATCTTCGGAGGGACCTCTCAGAATGAGAAGAAAACAAATTATTTAAACATAAAAGAAAGTATATGCGTTGCGACACTGACGTAAGCACAGGAAGTATTATGCTCAGTGCATATACGGAGTTATAAAATAGCGTAAAGATCCTCGCGTTAGTTGTGCGCGTACGACGCGGGCAAATCTCAGTGAAACGCTGCTGAACGCGTGGTACTAGCACTTTTCGAGCAGCGGAACGCAAAATGTATACGCAAGCAGCTCCGGCGCCATCTACATAGACGTGCCCGTGGAAAGGGTCCCGTGCAATCGAAGGTAGGTATTCTGTCAGCCGATCCGAGTCTCGCGTTGTGCCACGCGCGGCGAGATCAACGAGAATGGCACGCGGCGGGTCGTTCTGTACGCGCAACAAAATTCGATTGCGAGACGTATACGGCGATAGGTCGCTGCGCGGCGTGCGTCTGGCGCGTGCGAAATGTGAAAAACGCAACGACGACAAGAACGTACAGTGCTTGCGTTTGCTCCTATGCGCAACACTGAAACTCTCCATTCACCGTCTTTGTAATGAAGTCGCGATACCGCCGAGAGACTACCCACTGAGCCCAGGTTACAGCGCGCGCCACGTGTTTGCACGTCCAGTGGAAATCGATTAATGGATACATCTTAGGCGGCGTGTCCTCCTTGCAAGTCCATCATGGCTTCGTTAATCGATACGACCATGGAGATGTACTCCTCCTTTGGCAAATGTTGTGAGGCCGCAGAAACAGTTTAGTCAATGTTTATCGATGTGGGTGGAATGCTACAGCATACGACTTTTTTTACGCTGCAGATTGTGGATGACATGTGACGGCCATTCCTCATGATCTCTTAAACGAAATCTAAAATAAAAAGTGTTTTTTAGAAGGCAGAGATGAGACCGTCTTTTTTGTTGTAATTTTTTGACGAAATAAACTTTTCGAGCAACATTTACGCCGTTAGACGCCATTGAGGTGAAGGTCACGACACGCTTTAAGCCCCACCCACAGATCAGTGGCCCCGCCCATTACAACTGGATTGGAATGGCTTGGCTGCTCGGCTGAACACGCTAACAATCCTAGTGTCTTCCTTTCGCGACATCCGGTGCGTCTAATCTGCCGTCGGACACCACCTGCTAGTCCCGCGAGCAGACGCGCGGCGAAATCGTCTGCTATTTCACCGCCGTGCATGGAGGTAGGAAGCTTGTGGAGGTGACATGACGCCACCGGAGGTAAAGCCAGAAGTATGTAAGGTTAAACCACCAACAATAAAAAAAAGAAAAAAAAACAATTAAAGGACACATGCAAAGAAAAAGAACATTTTTTTTTAAATAGCCTAGATGGAAAAAGTATGTTATAAAACGAATTTACAAAGAAGAAAGAAAATTTTTAGAGCTATATTTATGGCGCAAAACGAATTTGCAGTTGGCGCCCGCAGGAGCCGCCGCTGGTCACGTGGTAGGCCTGCGCGTCGCCGCCGCCGCACGCTGAGCGTTTTGCGCCGCCGCTTCAACGCGTTTCTCCACGCCGCCGTCGCCGCCGCGCACAAGTCTGTCTGCTTCGGGGCTGCCGCCGTCATCTGACCGGCGCACAGGTCTATCACGTGTTGCGCTTCTGCAGCTTCATTTGGTGTTTAAGTTACTCATTTGATCTTGTTTGTTGCACTTTAAACGAAGATGAATAAGTAACCTTTTCGAGATCTATAGCTGCCTGAAAGAGTAAGCAAACTACGTGACAAATAGCCAGTCATGATAAATATGGGCCACTTTCCGAGCGCGCCCGTGGCTGCTAACTACAAATTCGTATAAATGCTGCACATATTGCTCTAAAAACATTATTTTTGCTGGAAATTCGTTTTATGACTTTCTCTCAACCCGGCGTTAAAAAAGTTTTTTTTCTTTCTCTGTGTCCTTTAGTGTGCATTAAACGAAAAGAAAGTTGCCTTGGTGCCAACAGCTTCTGTAGTCGCCTTCGGGGCCCTGAGGGTGATCAAAACAGCTGTTGAGTCAGTCCTCTTTCGTCCAGTAGCGTGTCTTGGTTTTGGTCATCGTTGGGGGCGTATCCCTCCACACTTCTGGCTTCACCTCAGTGGTGTCAAGTCGCCTCCAGAGATTCCTACCTCCACGCCTTCATGTATCGTCACCTGTAATGCCCGTGAGACGCGGACACGAAAGCTGCGTCGGCGTCCGTTTTCGCCTCCATCCGTCTGCAATTCCGCCCAACAAGCTTGAGTAAACTTAGAGCGGTAAACCAGCGGCCGAAAATGGCACCCCCTGGTTGCCGCCATCTTGCCTGCTTGCCGCAGTAGTGATCACGTGACGTTAAGATGGCTGCGCCCAGAGGTGGGCCAAATCAGATTGGCCAGATCACGGTCAGCAGATGGGCACTCTGGGGCTGCGTTCAAATCTTACTCGAATAGATCCGAGTTATTCCGGCGGATCAAGTCACGTGACAAGACAGATACAGAAATGCTGGACGCGGGTAGGTTTTCGAACGCAACGGGTACAAGACCTTCACCCAAGAGTGAGATAGAGTAAATTTTGGAACACGGCCGCCTGGATGGGGACCGAACCGAGCGAGCAGGTGCGAGCTGGCCGAGCGCGGCTGGCGCGGCGACGGCGGTGCGAGTAGCATTGAACCGCGATGATCGTGCTGCGGGGGAATGGTAAATTTCAATGTGTGCCATGTTTGGCTAGGCAAACGATGAACGAATAGGACCGGGTATGCACGTATCGCACAAGATCTGACCAGGTATGAGCACCAACGCGTGGATCCGATCCGAGAAGGAATGCGTGAAAGCTCTCGCGCATTCCTTCTTGGCTTCCACTTGCAGATACTCTATATGCCCTGCGTACTTTTCCTTAAGAGCTATGAACATTCCGCTGGTCGAGTGCAGCGAAAATGCAAAACTTTCATGCGAGATATCCACGCGATGTTTGACATATACGATCGATTCTCTCGGATCGGTGCCCATACCTGGTCAGATCTTGTGCGATGCGTGCACACCCGGTCCTATTTGTTAATCGTCTCTGCCTAGCCAAACATGGCACACATGGAGATTTGCCATTCTCCCACAGCACGATCATCACGGTTAAATGTGGCTCGCACCGCCGTCGCCGCGCCAGCTGCCAGCTCGCACTTGCTCGCTCGGCTCGGTCGCTCGGTGCCCATCCAGACGGCCATGTTCCAAAATTTACTCTATCTCACTCCCGGGTAAAGGTCTTGTACCCGTTGCGTTCGGAAAACCTACCCGCGTCCAGCATTTCTGTATCTGTCTTGTCACGTGACTTGATCCGCCGGAATAACTCGGATCCATTCTATAGTCGGTTGCACGCTAAGAAAAAACCGGAAATGCCTCTCAGAGGAAAATGTATTCCTACGCCGAGAAACGCCAGCCAATCGTTTTCATGACGTCACGATTCCGTAAACCAATCGCGATCCTTTTGAAAAAAAAAAAAGCTCAACATGGCTGCTGGCCTTAGCAACGCGACGCTAGTTTCTCGTGACAATTATTCTGCTTTTTTGCACCGTGTTTTACGTGCCCGAGGTTACGCCACGAAATCTTAATTGTATCGTCTTGCGTTTGCAGCAGTTTTTGCGCGACAACGTGAGAATCCAGCGACGCTATCGCCAACGCAAATTTCGAAGCGGGCGCGAGGCTTAGCACTGCTGAGAGTAGTAGTTGTGTTGAAGTGAAATTGGGTAAAGAAATAGAGTCAATCTGAGAGGTGAGAAGCTACGCCGGACGTCGTCTGCTTCGTTGGATTTCTGTCGCCTCTGCCCCACGCTGCTACTCAACATAGTACCGGCATCGCTGCTTCAATTCGCTGTGGTTTCCGCGGGGTGAGCTGAGATTGCCGTGCTTATCAGTCGCAGTCCTACGCCGACACCAAGCAACCGGCTGACAGTTTTACAGACCTCGTTGACTGTCAAGTCTGGCTCGGTATGTCGCGTCCGAACGTAAGCGTTCAGGATCAGCTCCCGCTGGCCGCTGTTCAAAACCCGACCTCGCTTGTGCTTCTTGAAGAACCGCTTTGGTGTCGCCGGTAGCGCTGCACCAGGCGGTTTCGTCCAAGAAGAATCAGGGGAATCGCTTTCCGATGTCACCTCAGTGGGATCCATGACGGAAGACAAAGAGAGCGGGGCGCGGTGGTGGTGTCGATGACTTGGGAGGGTGCCGATTTGTCAAAACCCGAAAAGTATAATTATTCTTCTTTTCTATTCAATCAACAAAATAAAGGCACACATTTCGTGCGCAAAGCCCACAAAACTAAGTAAATCACTAAATATTTATTATTTGCAGGAACTATAAGTGCTTTGTTATTTATAATTTTGGCGAGAGAAAGGTTGGTTTCGTTTTCGCCGCTTTCCCTCAATCGAAGGCGCTGGAAGACGGTATGTTAGGCAGTATCTTGGACAGAAAATGAATTGGGAAGACGGTACATTGTTCATGACTTTCTTTCTTTACTAAACAGCTATTTCGTTGACAAAAACGTGTTCAGAATCTTACACCCCAGTCAGACGGGGCATCTCGAATGACATTTACCCCGGAACGAGACCAGCTAGCAAATGTCACCATTAGGCAAAGTGTCACACGGGAACTTTCAACACATTTGACTCAGATGCACATTCGAGCTCAACTGAGTCTTCACCCAAACTCATTTACGGCTCGTAAATGTGTAGTCTCGTCAACAGCGGTCAGCGCAAGACTTGACCATGAATGTAAATAAAACATTGTAAATAATGTAGGCACAGTGGCGAGCAACGCTTGTAGCAATTCTTTTAGAAAAAAATGCTTATAACGTACGCATGGCCTTGCACGTGACGTCATATGGCACCGTACCAGCCGCCATTGCTCCGTACCAGGTCCTTGTACGGGAGCCTCTGCAGGCATACATTTGGCACGCATCGAATCTGTTCCTTCTCGGCAAGCCTTGACCAGAAAAAACAAATTGAATGGTGTCAAATGTTGGCTGTAGAATTTACGGACACAGGAGAACGGTACGGAGCAAATGGCGGCTGATGTGACGTCAATGCAAGGCATGTATATCTCGCACACCTTTTGCGATGAGGTTTGTTTAATATACTCGCGGTCTCAGTTGCGCGTCAGGAACGCGATCCGGACGTTCCGGCAGTCTCCGATCCATCGCACTACGATCATTGTCGCCAAAGCAGGCTCCATCGCTACAGGGTCAGCCGTCTTCGCTCGAATCAGTCGCAGACGTAAACGTCAACGGGGTACACGAATCCGGCGAAGAACGAAAGAGCGCGAGGAACAACGGCGAGCGAGAGTGCACGGATTTCTTCGAAAGCACGACAGCCAAGCGGCGGAACGGCTACGGCTTACGGGATTACTTGGGATCGGTATTGCCGTCGTCATAGTTCGCGCAAAACACCTCTGTCTCCGTCAGGAACGTGTCCTTAGTTTTTATCACCGTGTTTTGAATTCTATGTTCTAAGAATATACGTCAAGGACATATTTTGCATTTACTGTAGTAAACAACAAAATGAACACTAGTTTGCCGGGTTAACAACAGACCGCTATCGTGATAGACATCACCTAAAATGACATTTGAGTTGCCCGTCTGACACGACACGACTTAAATGTCATTTGAAAATCCTAAAGGCCTTTAGCGTAAATGACATCTCTGGTGCCCGGGTCTGACAGGGGTATCATTTTGAACGTCCGGAATGAATTCAATAAATATTGTAGTAGTTTAAGACACGTTTACTGGAGGAAGAAAAAGCAACGTTGCTAGCGAACTACTTTCTCGACGGCGGAGGCACTTCAGATGGGCGCAATGCGCTTGTGGGTGGAGCTAAAAGATTGTTCTTAGGTTGCATCCGACTATAGTAAGATTTGAACGCGGCCCCAGAGTGCCCATCTGCTGACCGTGATCTGGCCAATCTTATCTGGCCCACCTCTGGGCGCAGCCATCTTAACGTCACGTGATCACTAATGTGGCAAACAGGCAAGATGGCGGCAACCGGGGAAGTGCCATTTCCACTGCAGGCCGTGGGTTCCGGTTTACCGCTCTAAGGTAAGACTCAAGCTCGTTGATTCCGCCCCAGTCTAAAAACTTCTGCAACGCTCAGAAGACGCGACCATGAAAACGGCGTTTCAGTGTTCCATCATGCACGAGCCACGGTCCAGTACAAGCGTCTGTCAGCGTCTATCGATATGCGGTATCAGCGACTGCGAGGACTAAAACAAATCAACAAACTAAGTATGCAGTTCTTCCAGTTTTAATGTTCCTGTCATTTTTTTTTCAAGTCGCTGTCTGCGAGGAACTTGGGTGGGCGTCATGACGCATCATTAAGAAGGTGACGTAAACATATTACATATCGCTTTGGTAGGCCAGGTGCACTGCAAAACTTGAGAGCCACTTGCCTTTCGAAGCGAGATGACGGGAACATACCTAAACAAACTTGATCCGAGCCGAACGCCCGATTGACTCCAGCCAAACGGCTCGCTAATTCTACATGTCTAGGTATCTTCTGAGTATTAAACAATAGTTGCAATCAGCGGTTGCACGATTCGCAAAGCAACGGGACCGCATTTACGGAAACAATCATCTTTATTGAGCGCCAACACGCGCAAAGTGACAGATCAAGCCGGATCAATCAACATAGTTGACGTGGGATTCTTAGGCTTGGGCCAGTCCCCCTACGAACCTAACCATACCAGCAAAGCGCTTCCGAATGCGTGAGACGCTAGGCTTAGGCCAGTCCTGCTACGCGCATAAGCTCCCGCACAGCGCTTTTGAAGGCGCTTATACTTGCGACAGTTTGCTGTAAACTAGGTCGGTTGAGGAGATCTTCCTCTAAACACGTCAGTGACCGCAGAGCGATTCGCAATCATAAAAATAATCGAGCTCAACAAGCGCCGCTTGTTCAGCAACGCCGGGATATTTCTGGAAACAATAATGACTCTATTTAGATAATTTGTTTCTCAAACATAAAATACTGTCAATTAAAATACTACTACGGCATTGAGAAACAATTTTAGAACCAACATGTCACACGTAAATCATATCCCCAACCAATGAGATACGAGAAAAGGTGCCTAGTTTTGTAAGCTACCGGGCGGGGCCTAGAGCAGGAACCCCCCACTAAATTGCGTCTAACGGTGCAAAAATTGCTAAAACAAAATCGTAGAAAAATTTACAAAAATATGTGTTTTCCTAGATTCTTTAAAACAACTTTTCATTAATTTCAGTTTCGTTTAATGCAGCCGTCGCTTAAACGAAATCAAGAAAACTCCAAAACAACAACAACACGGCTACTACTCAATACCTTTGTTTCACCTTGCGTACGGGCGCAGCTGACGCTACTAGCCGATGGGTCCAACAAACAATGTCAAATGCGCAACGTCACGGTGTTGGTCATATTTCTGTACATGTTCTGTCATGAAGGGAAAAAATCTTACACAGGAAAGGCTTAGCGACTTTTGCCTTTAGTATCCGTGTTCATTGCTGTATATGTTCGTGACTGTAGTCTGCGCGCGGACATATGATGAAACGAAGTATTGGAAGCGCGAGCCTAGACAGCGGGGCCGTTGTGCGACTCTAGTAGATTCATTTTTGTGTGCACATTGTGCGTAACAGCCGACGGACAGCAAGCATTGCGTCGGTCGCTTCAAATCAGGGATTTCCCTAGACCTCTAGGGGGGTATAGACCCCCCTAGTTTTTTTAAACACCCCCCCCTTAAATCTAAAAAAAAGGACAAAATAAATTATTCTTTTTCAGATTAAGTAGAAAACACCATCTCTCAGGTGTATATATAGAGAAAGGAAACATACATTACGGGTATGAGCATTTGGTTAATAGACGCCTGTAATTTAGCTAGTGGACTCAAAAAGAAACCGTTTTATATTTTATCTAGCCTCACATCGCCTCCCCCCCCTCCCCCCGAGCCATTGTGACACCTCCCTCCTTGATTAGAATCCTGGGGAAACCCCTGCTTCTAATCCATTGTGAGTTTAATATAGCGCATACTAGAAAGCTCAATAACTTTGCATTTGCGTTTGCGTTGCGTGTTCCACACTGCGAGTGCGCGGAGCCGAAACTGCGTCTTGGATTGGCAGACGGTGAAGGCGCGCTTGCGCAACGTGGAGCACGCAGCACTGACGCAAATACACAACGCTTGCGTTTACTCCTGTATGCAATACTTAAACTCTCTAATGCAGGCTTACCTGAGCTTCGCGCTACACAAGCGTTCGGGGTTAACAGTCGGAGTTAACTTCTCTTACACTAGAGATGGGAATTGAAAACTTAAAACTTTCCATGCGCTGGTGAAAATAGCCGCGAGCATCTCATTCCCAGTAAAGCGTGTTTGATCCTTCATCGAGAAAAGAGCAGTCTGATAAAATAGAGAGCGAAATTGTCCGTCCCCCTTTCTGTGTATCTTCCTCATGTTTAAAGACTTATCATGTTGATGTTGAAAATCGCTGACCATGGTGTATGTCGTTCCGTAGTAGTTATCGGGCGTCGTCGAACACACAAGCAGTCTTGGGTAGTATCGCGATACTGTTAACTGGTTACTTTTTGTAACTTTTACCTGTAACTCGATACATTTTTTTAAGTAACTGCAAAGATAGTATATACGTTTTTGCAAAAGTAACTAAAAAGTATCTGCGAAGAAACAGATACTTTTCGCGAGCAAATGACCCCATCTTGTGAACAGTATACAGCGGGTTTGACCATGCGCGGAGGTTGGGCCCCACATTAGACGCCACAAAATAAAACAAGAACTTAAAAAAAAAAACATTTTCGTCGAAGAAAAATGCAGGCGCAAAGGGCAGACGTTTTTCTACTTCTGTTTTTCCTTTTTCATAGCGCGGAAAAGCGCATATATCATTTGCTTTATTTCAACCTTTTTGTGAGTGGCTCTCTCTTCGCCCCGTCTTCGCCCTTTCCGGCCTCTTCGAACGCCCCCGCCTCTTCAGCCAAGCGACAGAGCCACCTCGCGGAAACACGCGACGCGTAGACACCTAAGAGTTAACTGTTTAAAACTAGCCTCTGTCGGCGGGGCGTGCCACACACGATGTGGTCGACTTGCCCTTTCCCAAGCGCCATGAGTCCCTGATCCACGGTCGAGCCTTTTGGTCTGCGTTGCATAGCAAGTAATTAAAAAGAAAATCGGAACGCATTCCACTTCATGTAGCCTTCTGCTCCCCTCTCCCTACTATTTTAGTGGACCGTTTTGTTCATTGATATCTCTATCTCATCTCACCTGAGAAAGGGGAATAAGAGGGCTCTTAACAGAAAGCGGAAGGACGAGAGAACATCCCAAGAAAGAAGTAAAATAGTTGAATTGTAATTAACCGTTATCGCTCAAACAAAAGGCTGTCATGAGTGACGAACGGTAGGTGTTGACGTAACCCGGCTATGAACTGAACTTTGACTTTGTCGAACATAGTGGTGATAACTTCACTGCTCGCTGCAAGCGCTGCAAAACGTAAACGCAGCCGGGAGGTCCTCTCTCTTTAACCTTCGCAAGCACCTCGGGGTGAGTCTCGAGTTTAATTTCTGGACACTAGCGCTAGGCATGGAGACTGAACAATGGAAGGCTGAAACCTTGACACCGCTTTCGAGCCTTAGCGACCTTCAAAACATTAGGAAAGCAACAAAATGGTGAGTTCGGCCAGTTGGTTCATTATGGGAAAAGACAAGCGCCGAAAGACTAGGACAAAGTAAGGAAACGACAACACAAGGCGCGCTCGCAACTGAAGTTTCATTTTGGAAAAACATAGTCTTATATACACTTTGAAACACCCCACGTCACTTTCCACGTGCCCACTCTTTATCTTAGAATAAACGCTTTTTATCTGATAGGGTCACGGAAGGTTCGCTTATGCACTTATCTGCACCCTTCTCCTTTGTTGCAAACGCCTCATAAATTTCCCTGGTAATCTTTTTGCTGTATCGCTGCAGGATTGCCATGTCATTGAAAACTGGTGTGCACTCACATCGGTTGCAATGCACAGCCAGGTGCCCAGAAGGTGACTGTTTTAAGAAAGCAGGGTGCTCTCTCGCGCGATCATTTACACAGCGCCCAGTTTGGTCTACGTAAGACCCACCGCAGGAAAGCGGAATGTCATACACAACACCGGTCTGACATTCCACGAACTTATTCTGGTATTTTTTCTTACACTCGTCACTCTTCCCTTCGGAATCATTGATTTTTCTGCATAACGCAGAGAGCTTTTTAGGGGCTGAAAAGACGACGGGAACGTCGTAACGTTCCGCTACCTTTTTCAAGTTATGAGATACCGCGTGATTGTAAGGGATTACAGCGGTTCTTATTTTTTGGCGTTCATGAACGTTTCTTTCCGCACCCCTAAATTTCTTTTTAAGGCCCTCTGCAGCTTCAACAATCGATCTCAGCGGAAAACCCGCACTTGCGAGCCGATCTACCTGCAGAAGGAAGCTCCTTTCCATTTCCTCAGGGCTGGATTTTTTCAGAGCGGCTCTCGAGGCACGAAGAGGCAATACCTCTTTTAACTAACTTGGAGTGAGCAGAATTAAAAGGGAGTACACCTTTCTTGGAGCGAGGCTCATAAGCCCAACACACATGGTCATCTAAGAATTTTAGTTTTAAATCCAAAAATTGTAACGAGCCCTCCGTGGTCCTCTCATGAGTGAATTCTAACCCATGAGAGCAGGACGTGAACGTGCCGATTACGTCAGCCACCTTCTTATCCGTGAGCTTGTTCCCTGGGAGGGCGATGACCAGGTAATCATCGACATACTAGCCTCTCAAGAATAGCTTGGTCGCAGTGTGCTAAAAAATGTCGCACAGAATAGGCGCAACCCGCGAACCAATGCAGATACCCTGTTTTTGCAAAAACACCTCTCCACCAAAGCAGACATAGGTGTGGTCAAGATATAAAGATAAAATTTCAACGAAACCTTCCACACTTATCCTGCAAGTGCTACGAAATGCTGTTTGACCGCTGCTCTAAATGCGACTTCTAACAGTGTTAAAAAGGACGATATGCGGAATAGAATAAAAGAGAACTTCAACATCAATTCAAAAAGCGTTGCACTTCCCTCTACACCCTTCTTTCAAAAATTCAATCACTTCTTCTGAATTCCGGACCAAAAATTCATCCTGCAGTTTCAGGCTTGATAGGTGGGTGCGGAGCATACATGTACGTAACGCGTTACAAGTAACGAGTTACTTGTACCTAGTTACTATTTTCGGTAACGAGTAACGTATTTAGTTACTTTTTTAGAAAAGGAACGAGTAACGGTATTTAGTTACTTTGAAGGCCAAGTAACGAGTAACGGTATCTCGTTACTTTTGAGGAGTAACGTGTACAACACCGCTTAAATGGCCTTGTTTTTATTCTAGCCTGAGTATGCGTCTATTGTGACAAAGGCAGATGGGCAACCCGAAAAACAACTAAACAGTATGACAGTACAGCAACGTATATCGCTGAACACGTCAGTCGAACAGTTTGACTGACGTGTCCAGCGATAAACGTTACTGTACTGAACTCTACAGCTGGGAATGTCCTTCACCCAGCGAGCACAATCAGGTTCGTTGGTTGAACCTTCTAGAAACAGGTACGGACCGAACGTAGACCCGGAGGTTGCAAACACGTGAAGGCACATAACCCATTACCCGCTGTCCTTAATGAAGGCGCAGTTCTCGAAGATTCACCAGCTCTTCCTGAAGCACAACACTGCCGTTCCTTCGAGCCCGTCGGTAGAACGACTCTTCAGCGTCTCCGGAGATGTATTTTCAAGGAACCGGGGAAACATAGCTGATGAAAACTTCTACAGGCAGCTGCTGCTTAAGGGCAATGGCAACTAAAAAGAAAACAATAAACCATGAAACAAAAACAGTTGAGTATTTGGTCGTCAAAGTAACGTGGAAAGTAACTCGTTACTTTTGAGGTAACTCACGCGTTCCTTTTGAGAATCGGTAACGAGTAACGTATTTAGTTACTTTTTGAGCGAGTAACGAGTAACGGTATTTAGTTACTTTTTTGGGTAACGTGTACATGTCTGGTGCGGAGGAAGGAAGATATCTGGATCTGCCACGTATCTCTTTCAGTAACAAGTGTTCTAAAAGGAACATCTGTCTTGTGCGTTTTCGCTGTGAAAAACAAGTTCATGGAAAGCTTCTTGCTAGAATTCACCTTCCTCTCCAAAGCAGAGAAAGATAGTTCGCCGCACAATTCTTTCGCTCTCATCTTCACCTTGTTCAGGGATCCTGGCATAGCTCCTGCGGAAGGACAACAAAGCCTCCCTCCTTGTCGGACGTGAGCAGCTTGAGATTGTTGAGAGCAGCTTGGGAATCAACGAACTCAAGCTGCTCACGTCCGACAAGGAGTGGGGCTTTGTTGTCCAGGAACGCTGAACGCAGGTACGTTTTAGGATATCAAGGTTCTCCAGCACAACACCGTGCTCCGACGTGAGATCCAGGAACGCGGTCGCATGAAGACACGGGCTGGAGCTCCGCACGAACCCGGGCCAGGCTCGGGCCGGGCCGGATCAGATAGGCATCCCATCAGGCCGGTCCCGGATTGGATAAGACTGAGAGTCAGAGGGCCCGTGTCGAGTCGCCGGACCTTTTGAGGTCCGGCAACCCGACACGTGCCGGTGCAGTCCTCTAACTCCCGCGTCTGCACGCGAAGTAATACTCACACGCCTCGCTGGTGGCGTGCACAGTTTGCGTCCAAGGCGAAGCGGTGCGCTCAGTGTAGGTGGTATCGCACGCTCCCCCTAGTACAAATTATAAAAAGTGGCAAGGAGAAAGACAGTACTGTAAGGTTCAAACAAGAGCCGGGTATTTCCGATTTAAGTTCTGCGAGGAGAGGGAAGGAGATAGAAATGAGTAAATCGGCCTTCTCGCATGTTGGCCCCAGTTCATTGATTTCAATAGACGGTACGGTACGTTCGACGGGGAGGTAATGTCGACTGGCCTGGAATGAGTCTTACGAACTTAAAAAAAAAGAAGAAAAAGTAAGACGAGCTTTAAAGAACTGCAAACTTAAAACCAACACAAACGTTTAATCACAATACTAAAAAAAAACGACTAGGTCGTGGCTTCCATGAAGTCGCCAGAGTTGTTCTTGTTTACGTTTTACATTCGCATGTTTGTAAATGCTGCAAATATGTTTTTTTTTCTTTTTGCTTATGTAATATTTCGATTACAGTGTTCGTGCTTGCCGAGTGTGGTTAAACTTCAACGTTTCCAAGAGAGTTCCCAAACAAAAGTACAGGAAGCGCGAGGCAATAAATAACGCAGCGCCCCAGAAAGACAGGTTTCATTGCAGCAGCCGGTGAGGTACGTAACTCAAAACATTGCCCGCGAAACAGCCAGCAAACAAAAGACACCCTGATCCTCCGCCTCCCCGCGTTTTCCGGGCCCTGCCGGTCGGACGTGGTGTTTTGATTTCATTTTCATGTATCCCCGATGAGAAATGTACGTTCCGCGGCGCTGCCCTCATTCTCTGCGCGCATTTCGGGTTTCGGGTTCGCCGGTTTTGCTGACCCCAGCCACCGAGCCTGAGCCGCTCGAGCGTCGAGCGCATTACGGCTGGCTGCAACACGCATTGCCCGGCGTGCACCCTTCATTTGCATTCAAGCACAATCCCCCGAAGAAAAGAAAAAAAAACAGTTTCCGGGCCTTTTTGAGCGGGGCTATGCTGAGAAGAGAAGGGTATAAAAGAAGTGGTTTGCGTGTTATTTTCACCTTTGCTCGAAGAGGCTTTGCTCGAGGTTGCGCAAAATCGGAGCCTTCACCTGTCCTCTGGTCCGAAGCGCGTGTGCGTTTTTGTGGACGGTGTTTACATGTACGTGCTATCCAGTGTTGCGGAATGGGCACCCCCTTCCAATCCAATTTCGGGGAATTAGAGTTTCCGACAATTCCATTCCTTTCAATTACTCGGAATGGAGAGACTGCGCTCATTCCCACTCCTGGAATGGCTGAAGTTCACAAATCTATGCCTCTAATTCCAAAACGTGAAAAAAAATGCCGTTGACAGCCACATTGTGCTTCTAGAAAAAACAGCATAAAGCTGCTGACATCAAATGCGGAGACTACTGAAAAAGTATGCAAAAGCTTCCTCAAAGCACTCATTCTACGAAGCCGAAAGGTGGTCGCACAAAGCGCCTCGTGGCATTTGGTGTCACTGTAGCCATCGATGGCGCGATCAAAAGTAAAAATCTCGCGAGTCGCAACAAACGCAAAATATTAAATCACCAATCTTATTCGCAGACAGACCGTATACCCTTCATTGATACATGGTTAGCGTATGGTCAGTTTTATAAGGCCTTAACAATGTCCACTCCGTGCGTGGCACAAGAAGCTATCTTGCTCTCTGTTTCGAGTACTTGCACAACAGCACCGCTAGTGAGGCTGTTAGAAGCGACGCCGTGTAGACTTGCCCCAAATGACAGCCACAAGAACAAAAAACCATTGACAAAGTGCAATCGGTACACGGCTCCAGCACAAGCAACTATAGCACCGTTTTGTTGAACCTGCCTCAGAAAGTGGACATTTACGTTTGTTGTACGATTCTTGCGATTTCCTAACATTTTCACATTTTTATTTGTGTTCCACGCACACACTAGAAGACCGGCTGGGTTACAGCTTAAAAGCAGGGAGTCGAACCCGTCAATATTCTGGTTTGGTTCGGGTTCTCGTTCAGTAGCTTTGCATTTTGTTCCGGTTCGGTTCTGCAGCTTCAGTCATTCTTTTAATGTAAGGGTTCGGTTACACGTTCCACAAAACGCAAACCAGCACAAACCGGTTCTTAAAAAAAACAAAAAAACGACATTCACACGTTTTAGTTATTAGCAAGAAAAGTCGAGTTCAGCCCAACGTCATCTGCATTTAAAAAAAAAAATAGTTCTTCGGAAGCCGTGCTGCGGAAGCTAGGACAGCAAAACAAATATATGCTTAACTTCGTTTTGCGATATTGACTTTATAACGCAAACATTGTTTTATGAAAATTACGTGGTCATGCAGGTGGCTGGAAACTACGAAAGTAGAGTACTCACATGTGAAGTGAATCAGCCAGCACGCACAGCGACAATTGTTACCCAGGGTCAGTGTTGCCAGATTGGGCTATATATAGCCAAATTGGGCTACATTTTATTCTAGTTGGCGTCAAAATTTTGTGGTTAACTATGTGGCTATTTTCGGGCTATTCTTAAGGATGCGGCGAACTCTTGTCGAACCTCAAGTTCAACGTCGAACTTTGAGGTTCGACTAGATAATTTTCGACCTTCTAAGCAGTTTCGAAAAAAATTGTTTCTCTATTGGCTAGTCCAGAGGAGAGAGAGGAAGGAGAAAGGCTTCAAACTTCTAAAACTTTGGGGTTTTCACAATGCGCTGAGAAGCAATGCTTGCAGAGTTCAAGCGATCTCCCCACAGCGCAGTGGAACAAATCAAACAAACAGATTGCACTTTTCCCACAGGCCCCGTAGTGCGTCTCCTACCCGGACGTGGACTGAACTCTACAAATGCAGCTTTGGTGCCCATTGTGAAAATTCTGAGGCATCGCCCACCCCAAGGAAGGACATAACACAATAAAAAAATAGCGTGAACCGGAACGAGGACACTCATATTCTACACACAGAAAAATAGACGTTCTACTAACTGTTCTGCCTCTATATTCTGTTCTTTTACTGTACGATCACATCTCCCGGATTTCACAATACAGCTGTCTGCGTGTTTTGTGCTTCTGAAGACCTGACGAAGGATGGGTCATTGTTCGTACAAATTTTTATCCATCCGAAGTTTTTTTTTTTTTTAATTCACACGTGACATAATGTACACAAAAAGTGGCGCATCTGAGGGTTGAAAAGAGAATGTAACGCGTGTTTTATATGTGCATAAAAATTGTCAATAAAAGGCTTAAAATCATTGTTTCTAGTCTTGGCTATACTTGGGCTATATTTTATGGCTGTGTCTATATTTGGGCTATACCTCCCAGCCATTTGGCGGTTTTTTAGTGGGACCATCTGGCCAGTGGTGAAGGACTGCCAATTTAGCCAGTGGTGTAGGACTGCTAACCTGCGTTCTTTACGGTCATACGCAGTAACGATACACGACCGCACGCTGGTACGATGTTCATCCAGATCGAAACGGCAAACTACCAGGCCGCACGCCTGAACGACTTGCTCAAACGACCGAGATATATCGGAGAAAGAAAGCGAAGGCCAATCGAAAGACGATTAAGACAAAACAAAAGGACAAAAATATAACGGGCGATTTGCTGTTTCTGGAAAAGCACGAACAAAAAATTTCTTCAAGCAGCGTTTAGGGCATGGGGCGACTGGTGACCGGCACCGCAGTGTCACGCTCGTTGAGGCTTCGCCTCTTGGCGCCTCCAGATCTCGCCACAGCGGAACAAAAGCGCCGACAGCTGTCAACATTTGTTTTTAATGTTTATGTTCGCTTGTAAGAATATTCTTATCATCAAGAAAAGAAGATACACACGCACACAAAGGATAGCTCTTTAGTATTTTAGCACAGGCAGATATAGTCCGCTTTACAGCGATCGATGTCAAGGTTTACACGAGCCAATTCATAGTTTATAGCTTGTAATGGATTTCGCGCTCCCGCGATGCTCCGCTCAATCGGAAGGACACGTGACACCTTCCGCGCTATGAATTGGCTCCGGTGGCTCGTGGCGTCCTTTGCGGGTTCATGGTAAAGTGAAAACATTGCATAGAAGTGCACGCTTCCTCACCGACGTCAATTCGTTGCTGTACATTCACGTGAAATATTCCTCTTTGTTTCATAAATTTTTAGCTGACTCCGTGTCGTCGCTGCCGTTTGTTTAATCAAAACTGAGCCACTGACACCACCGTCGCGAATATTTAATTGGCTTGGCGCCGCTACCCGCAAGAATTGGCTCCCATTTTATTGCGCCATACAGTTTCCAAGGAACCGGTAATCACCACATGAAATTACGGTTTTGTTCCGGTTCGGGTTCAATATCAAATGTTTGATTTGGGTTACAGTTTTGTTCCGGTTCAGCTAAAAATAACGGTTTTGCTCCAGTTTTCGGTTCGGGTTTGGTTCGACACCCTGGTTAAAACGCTACATGCTGATCGCGCATGGTTACAAGAGCCGCTTGGTCGCGTCTCGCGGCGCCAGGAGCGCACGTACGTCTACAACTATCCAGGTTTGGTTGCTTCACTGAGGGCGCGCCATTTTCTTCCTCGAAGGTGCATAAGCCGGGTGAGACAATCCGGCCGTCAGTCACCTCAAGCGAAATGATGCTGTTTCAAGAGCCACTTACCATGCGCTAGCGAATTGCGACACAGCACGCATAAGAGCCGAGCCCATTCCATCCCCACTCCATTACGGGCAAAAGGTATCCAATTCCATTCCCATTCCATTCCTCCCAGCGCTGTCGGCATTCCATTCCCATTCCACCCCGGGGTCGCGAAAATGCGAAATGATCTCGGAATCATTCCAATTCCGCAGTGAAACTCCGCAACGCTGGCACTGCCATTCGGTCGTGGCCGCTCTTCTCCATGTGTAAAGCGTCGAACATGCGTGCGCGGTTTCTCCGGACGACACGAGACTAAAAGTGTACGTGAGAAAGTGAAATTGTTTTGAGGATATGTTTTTGACAACAGTAAAGGTAGTCGGCCCCAACTGGATTCTAGTGTTTCCGCTGTGTAGATGATAAATTTTGCCAGAGGGGCGCCACCGCGCTAGACTCGTGTACTAATTACAGCGTGAAATGCGCGTGCATCGCGCTTGAATAATTACACAAGAACACGAAGGTACAATGACCATCCACATCGTAACGGGCAGGGGTTATAATTATATCGGGAATCCCTGGGTTCTCCAGCGTGAGCTCTCGCTCCACGTGCTATACGAGCTGTGGCAAGATAAACACACTCGACCATCAATGTCCCACCTGCGTTAAAAAAAAAAAATCCGGCAATTGGGGGGAGGGGGAGGGGGCAACAGAAGAACGATACTAGCGAATGTACCATAGCGTTCGTTCAAGTTGCATTCGTTTGCCACTTTTCGGACCAAGCTGCTATTTCAATTAATTCGTTTAAAGGATATTCTGCCAAGTAATCTTTTACTAGCCCGCTTGATTGCTGTAAACCGTTGAGCCTGTATCCCTTCGTGCGTCAATGTTCCCGGCTTTTAATATTGTTTCTTTTCTTTTTTTGTTTTAAGAAAGGACATTACTGAGAAAATCACACTTTTTAACCGTTAATCTCATTTGCGTGAAATTTCCAGGGTATATTCATAACTGGGAAAGAGGATGACATGCAAAGCTTTATGTTTAAAAGTTTATCCTTCATTGAGTTACGTAAAAGTACATAAAATAGTCCCTTATAATTCCGTTTTTTCAAACGTACAGTATAACTACTCGCGTCATGCATTTCTCTAAAGAGAATACTAATCTTATACCATTATTATTTAAAAATAAAAATGTTCTCGTTGATTTTTTTTTGTTTTTTTTTGTGCGCTAGATGAAGGTATTGCCAATTTTTTTATAACAAAATATTATGCAAATGCAGAAATAAAGCTCACAGCCGCGTGTCTTTCAAAACGTTTACTAAAGAAACTTTGAAATCTGACTCCACATATCAAATAATTATCAAACGATCGTTTTCCTTAACCGAGATTTAATGCCAAAGAGTGAAACAGAGATGATCACATTTTATATTCAGAAAGAGGCACTTTAGACGGTGCCGCCATATCGAAAATTACTTATTCCGGAAAAAGATGCTTTATTTATAAGAGTAAAACTTTCCGACGACATCCATCAGGATATTTGAAAGCTGATGAAACTACTTGCCTTAAATTTGAGTTTAAAAAATGAAATTTGAAGGTAGTGTCATTCCTTTAATAATTCCCGGCTTGATCGCCACATCACGGAGAAATCACACCAACCGACTGTTCCTGGTGATGGTTTAATTTCGACTGCTTCCTGATCGGATTGAGATCAAAAACGAGCTGTGGGCTTCTCCTTCTCGTCGTCTTCCTCGCTCTGGCTACTGAAGATTCAACATCTGTATCTTTCATTCTATCTTACATATTCAGTTACATAAGGAAATTTAACCTAAAATATGCCGTGACGTCAGTTTGTTCAACACCTATCACACCAGTTTTAAAAAGTCACCCACCGAGCTAGCGAACTTGACACGCATCCCCGCTATCGATGCTGAAGCCGCCTTTTCCTTTGGTTATTATTTAATGACTCGATGCCATTGTATTTAATGCTTAAGCTGTGCCGGCTTGCAAGGTAAGTAGGCATACTTCAAGCCAGAAAATCATGTTCATGGGCTGAACATGTTTCACTAAATCTTGTTTCACTAAAACCAGCTATAACAGACACTGCCTGTAAATGCGTCCAAAAGACATTGGACGCAGCTTCTTTTTTTCTTTTTTTTAAAGTTTAAAATGTTTGCAATTGTTTTAGAAATATTTCCACCAAAAAAAAAAATACCTTGCAACCCTTAAAAAAAAGGATTTGATTTTTCGTAGGACTCCCTTTAGCTTGGAAGATATGGCTTTGCGGCACCCTAGTTGAAGTCTATTAGCGTCAGTCCAAAACGTCAGAAGATACAAAAAGCTACGGAAAGGGTCGTTCATTTTGAAATAAGGCGATAAATCTACGCGCGGCAAGTCTACAACTTGGTGGTTATGAGATTTTCCAAAACCCTAGTAAAGGATTTCATAAAATTTTAGAAAAGATTTACACGACGTTGATCGGTAACCATTAAAAGGGTCACGCAGCAGTGATGGGCTAAAAGGGTCTCTACTTATAACTTGAATCATTCCGAGAGCAGGCAAAGGGGAATTAGTAACGCGTGGAAATATTCGCAGGTATGGCCTTCTCTAAATTAGGAGAATGATTTTGAACAATTAAATTGTATATAGCTTCGCTTCTATACTCCGTTTCAAATTAAGTCCTACCGGGGCCGACACTACGATTCATTGGAGATAATCAGGAAGCGCGGACATCTCATCGCTTTTGTTCGTTCGCTATCACCAACGTGGTAGAGGGGCTTGGAGCGAAAAACTGGCAGCTGAAAGTGTCCCCCACCCGGCTGCCGCCATGTTGCACATTTTTAACACTAGACACGCGACCTTATAGTTTTATGTCTAGATTTTATCGAAGCACCACGCACAAGTAATTGCTAATTGACCTTTAATAACAGTACCGACGAGACAAGTTATGTTTTGTTTATTTTCACTCCAAAATATGCCTTTACGACGAAAACTCGGGCAGCTTCGCAATGGCTCCGCTAGATGCCGTCAGCTGCGGTGCTGTGTTTTGGGTTTTTATCGGAGCTAGACACAAATCTCTTAATTGGGCTAACAGTATTGAAAAATATTTTTTCGTGTTTTTACAGCGATCGCAATACAAATCTCCGCTCAGATTTGCGTAAAAAACCTCAGGATTTGGTACGGTCACGTGTCTAGTGATCAAAATTGTACGACATGGCGGCAGCCTGGGGAGCGTCAATATTGCCTGATGGCCGAAAGAACAGTCTATCGCTCTTAGGCCCTCTACCTCGTTGGCTATCACCAACTAAACCAAATACGCACAGAAAACGCGCCGTCATCCTACTTTTTTTTTCTGCGCGTGATTGGTTTCGCCTGCGAAACCGAAACCACAAAGACTAAAACCCCTTAACACTTCTTTTTACAAGTAACGACAATCGATGCAAATAACAAAGCACTTTCCGCTGGAACCAAAAGGCATCATTCAGTTCAGTCTTCTGATGTGCGCCGCCATTTGCTTTCTAAAACCTACAACGTCACGTAGTCGGCGCTTCAAAGGATATCGCTGCTTGTAGCAAGCTCTTATCTATCTATGTCCAAATTTTTCTTCTTCAGGTGTGCTCCAGGGGAGCAATTTAGGCCCTCTTCTGTGTTCGTGCTTTGTTAACGACATTGTGTTTTCGGTTAAAAATTCTGAAGTGCTATTATTTGCAGATAATATATAAAACTGTTTCGTCGTGTCCATTCGCATTCTGTGTGCGCACTTTTTTAGAATAATGTTTGTGAAGTGCTAAGTGGTGTCACGATAATAACCTACTGCAGAACGAACTGAAGACAAAAAAATTAGTCTTAGTAAAAAACGAGACCCACTTTCGTTTTGCTATGTTCTCGACACAAACGTCATCGAGCGTGTTAGTGTTATTCGTGATCTTGGAGTTTTTATAGATACGGCGTTGAACTTTAATCACAATCAGCCGTATTCACCAGTCGTGACTAAGTAGCGCCTTTTTAAAGTTAGTATCGCATCTAAGTAGTCGCGGACTAAGCAATAAAATCAGCGACTAAGGATCGACTAGTCTCTGCGGTATTCACGACCACGAAGCGAGCGGGTGACTATCTACTCAGAACTAACAAGCGTAAGTGACATAAGAAAATAGGTCACCCATGCGCTTACTTAAACGCCGCTGCGTAAATGGGTATTTTATCGTATAAAAAATAAGGTTTAAATGTTTATCAGGAAGAAACAAAGTTACAATGAGATACTAATTGTCCAAAACAATTTTTTACAAAGAAACATTTAAAAATAACGCAGTCGAGAAACACGGAAGCCCCATTACCAGCAACATAAATAAATATAGAAGAGCCCGTAAATGCATTTTTTCTCGTCGTTCAGCGTCCTGCTCAGATCTCTTTAGCATTATCTCTGACGGTTGAACATAGCTATTGACACAATACTTGCTTCTCCATTTCTTTCTAGATGTGCCCTCAGCGTTCCGACACAATAAGTGCTTCGTTAGCGCTCGCGGTCAGCGGTGATACGCGTCGGCCATGGTGCTGAGCCGCTGGTCACCCGCTAAACACCGGCTAAACTAGCCCTACCTCATGACTAATATTTGTTAATCGACTTCTTAGTCGCGCGGAGCGACTAGGCCCTGAACACGACCGGCGACTACCAAGCCCTCACTTAGCGGCGACTATCGCTCGCCAAATTATAATTTCAGTCGATGATGTCATTGGTGAAACAGGCGCTACTTACGCCTGGTGAATACGGGTGCATGTGTTTGTCACCTGTAATGCCTCCCTTAGAACCTCTGCGAGCACTTTCTCGCTTTACCAGACAAAGACGTCTCTTTCTTTGTCTGTTTCTTCTACTAAAAAGTTTCCAATTTCTTCCACCACAGTCTCAGGTGTTATATGACATGACTTCTTCGCATTTATGTTACCTTCGCTTATTTTGCTGTATTGTTCGCTCAAAACTTGAGTTCGAGTTTGTTGTTTGCAATTCTTTAGGTCATACAGCATTATGCCCTATCGAGCGAGTTCAACATCGTTTTATCGCTATTTTTTTCTATGGATTCTTTAGACGTAAGTGGTACTATTGTTACGAAGGGTACGAAGCTCGGATTATCTTCTCTGTTCTATAGACGATGTTATCGATATATTTTATTTTTGTATAAGGTTGCGAATGCGATCGCCGACTCCCTTGTTTCCTTAAGCTCGACTTGTTTCCGTGCCCCATCACGTTCGAGCCGTAGTCACAGCCTTTTTTACCCGCTCACATATTTTGTCACATCACCCTTGATAGGAATGCACGCGGAATTTAACAAGATGAATTCTTCACGGCTAGACATATTTAGTGGCCTGTCAACTTTTATTCGCAATCTTAAGGGCATATTTCTTGTATAGTTTGGTCAAGTAAACTTGTGCTTGTGCACGCGTTTCGCATTCAGCAGATTTTCTTCTGTGTAGTTTTTTTTGATGTGTTTGCTTTTCTGTGTCATGTCCGAAAATGTGTTGTGTACCACACAAAAGGCCATGAGCTGTTTCTGGACACATAAAATAAAGATTATTATTATGATTATGATTATTATTATTATCCCCTAAGAACTTTAACGAAGACGACGAGCGGCGTGACGATGCAGTTTAGTCGCTGTTTGATTGGCTCCCCCGGACCGCAGTGTCGGCTGCGCCCTGACATATAGACCAACTCAACTCTCTGACGTCCCACCACTTCGGTGGCGCTGCGGTCGGTACTGGGCATGCCCAGATGCTTCGCCTCGCGCGAATCTGGTTTCTGCACCCGCGCAGTGCGCCCACACGATGAGGGCAAACACACCGGGTGTGGGAACCCTGGTGTGTTTGTAAACAGTGTGTTGGTCGATAGGGGAAACGAAGCATAGCACCACCCCTATCGTCGTAGGAAAACATTGCGTCCCAGACTCCCGGTATCGGGCGGTGGTTGGCTGTTGATGGGACACTCCTATAAAGCGCTGGATGAATTTCAATTTTATGAACAAGTACCGCCAAGCTGGTGCATGCTGGGAAGCAGTTGAGCCAAAAATGGCGGAGCGCCGCCGCCAATCTAGTTTTGTGCGGCGGCGCGGCGCCGGCATCTTCAGTATACACCAATGGAAGCGTGCTCGCCAACAGAGGCGCGTCACCACCGGCAGCCACAACACATTAACAGGATCGTCCGCGTCTGGATGTGCGAGTGCTCCACGAGCCAAAAATAGCGATGCGTCGCCGGCATTCGATAGGAGTGCTCGCGGCACGATCAAACGATGGCGGTATTTGGATAAGTCAGGATATTGAACGCTTTACACTCCTCAGTATTTTGTGGTTCGTTTTGAACAGAACGTGGACTGTTTCTATACATGAGTTCAGCTGAAGCCCAGACGCAGCAGACGCCTCGAGCAAATGGGACCCATCAAACAGCGTAAAAAGCGCACGCCACTAGGTCTCTTTGTTTACCATTGGTCGAGCGATGGTAGAATACGTACGGAAACGCGAAGGAACACCGTGACGGTGCCCTTTTGAAGCTGTTTTAATGTGTCCCATCAGCTCGCTATGCCGACGCAGCTCGCGGGCTGCGTCGAGGTGTGAAACGAAGTATAGTTGTGTCTGACGGTAAGGTGGCGAGTTCTAGGCGAAAGCTGGCATTTGGATAGTTTTGAGGACGGGATCTTTAAAACGTTTGAAGGTACCATTTTTTTCAGGGCGCTGTTCAAAAGAAACGGGAGCAAAGGAAAGCCTGGTCTCAGATAACTTTGCAGTCTTTTTTTTATTGTCTCGTCTCTCGCACGCTCCGTATCGTGTCTATAATGTTTAGATGGGAGGAATCGTTTTCTAAATGTATTCTGGGCGCGTGGTAGAGATTTTAATAAATAAAATGTTTCAAACAGTTTTCACCAGCAAATGCATAGTTTCAGCAAATGCACAAGCTTCGAGCTGTGAGAAAATAAATGAAATGTTTGCTCCCAAATCCGTAAACCATTTCGAACGAGCGACAAAACGCAAACCGGATATTGTGAGCTCAGTTTTTTTTCTTTCTTTCTTTTGTTTGTATGTTCTTTTGTTTAGTTCTTTATGAATAACAGGTATTGCTGACAACACCATCCTATTTCCGCACAGGTATAGCAAGTTTCGAGAAAAAATAAGTTTCCACTGTCTTTTAATATCAGTCACTAAAGAGAATGAATGTCCTATTGCGTAGTGTTTGCGGTATTAAAACAAAATTAAGGCCGAAAGCAGAAGGGTAAGCGATAAGCGTAGGTGAGTCTGGACTTACGGTGAAACGAAGTATAGTATGCCTAATGGTCAGGTTGTGTGTTCTAGGCCAGGGCTGGCAATTGAATAGCTTTGAGTATTGTTTATTCAAAAAGTTTGAATATATTATAATTTCAGGGCACCGTTCAAAATAAACGGAAACAAAGAAAACCTGTTCTCGGATAACGTTGCCGCCTTTTATATTGTCTTGTCTCTCGCACGCCTTGTGTTATGTCTATAGTGTTTAGGTAGGAAGAAGTATTTTCTAAACGTTTTCGGCGCGCGCGGTTGAGATTCTAAAATAAAATGTTTTAAGCAGTGTTTTCACCAGTAAATTTATATTTTAAGCAAATGTACAAGTTTGAAGCTATGAGAAAATAAATCAAATGTTTCCTCCCCACCCCCCCCCCCGACACACACACATAAAGAAAAAAAAGAAAACGGCGGCAACACTGCAAACTGGATATTGTGAGCTCAGTTTTTTTCCCCTTCTTTTTGTAGCTTTTTTTTTAATGAGCACCAAGTACTCTGCTGTCAACATCATCCTATCTCCGCGCATGTATAGCAAGTTTCGAAAAAAAGAAAAATGGTAGACTTTCTTTTATAATCTTAGTAAACCAAAGAGGATGAATGTCCCATTATGTAGTGTCTGCGCTATTAAAACAAAATTATGGCCGGGAGCACAATGGTAAGGGATAGAAATATAATGATGATCACTGGAATGGTGGACTCGGGTACGTTTTATTCAGCCCATATTAAAATCAGAAGCATGCAAAAAAACGGTTGCTCTAACGATAACTAGACTGTTGTGCTAGCTTATTACCGCCGATGTAATCCTACTGTCGTAGGATCACACTAGCCATAGCAAATATCGGTATTGATAATAGATATGTATTACTAATCTGGCCCGTCTCTGATACATGTTAAAGTAATAACGCAATATTAGGAACCGGCCCTATAAAAACTAGGGCTGGGCGTCGATGAAAAATTTTAACCCGATTAATCGCCATCCTTTAATCGACTCATTAATCGATTAATCGGTTTAGCTTATTCCCACGCTGAATAATTTAAAAAAATTCAATTAAATGTATAGCTTTTGCTAAATATGCAATAAGTGGCGCAGTACAATTTTAGATTTTAAATCAACCTTGAGGTATGGTTGAGAACAGTCAAAGGGCACCCACACTCACAAACTAATAATTCAGCCGCAGTGGCAACAAGAGGTTCGTTGATACTCTCCGGTAATAGCGAACTCCTATGATTCTTCATGATATTCTGCGGCGCTAAACAGACACTGGCACGGCGTGTAATTGGCTGGGACACGTATAACCTTGTCCACTTGTTTGGAGTTACAAATCTCGCTCTATACAGCTTACTTTAGGTCAAAATTTCACCAAACGTTTGCCTTCATACAGGTGTACCCGCCCACGTCTGCGTGCTAAAACCGTCGAATTCTGACTTTTTGGGGGTTCGTCAACATTTCGGCGATTAATCGGTTAAAAAAATAATCGCGATTAAAACATAAATTGTTTAATCGGCAGGTTAATCGATCAAGTGCCCAGTCCTAAAAAAATCATTAAAGATGCATATTTTACTGCGCTTATTTTATAAAACAAGCTAACGTACGTGCGGTGAAAACGCAGTGTGAACTGTGAGGGTAAAAAAAAGTGATCGTGCAAAACATATGCGAGTTTCCTGGAGAACAAGAACTGCAAAACTGCCGACATACTTTCGAAGTAGAAAGTTTTATAAAAATAAGAAAAGGTAGAGAGAGTATAGAGAATACAAAACGAGTTAGCTATAAAAAGTTCATACATAAAGAAAGTTATCCGAAAAACGTATGAGACGAGACAAAAAAAAAAAGAAATCTGTGCGCGGTGTTTGCTGAAAAATAAAATGTTCTGTTGTATGGAAGAAAAAAAAACGCGCAGGGTTTTAGATTGTTGTAAAAAAATATCTGCGAACATTTTTTTTTTCGCTCGCATAACTTGTTGTTAAGTGTGCTCGATCGTTTTCCCTTCTATCGAATAGTTTGTTCCGGATACTTAATTTTATCTTCACACGTCCTTAAGCTCTTTTTCTTCTCGCTTTCAAGCTAGTGCCCGTTGGCGTGGATATTTACGATTTAATGTCAACGAATTGAAATTCAACGTAGAATGTACTGAACGTGTAATTAAGATTGAACACACATTAATGTTAGGATGAAAGAAGGTAGCTTAGCGAGCGGAGTGTTCCCAGGTGTCCAGCGCCGTGATGAAAATTTAAGCGCCGGGCACGGCGGATCAGGGTCACGATGGATTTCACTTTAATGAAGCACCAAATGGTTTCGTCATATGCGCCTCACGCACTACTGCTCTTTCGACAATTTCTGGAACCGTTATTGTGAAATAGGCTCCCGATTAGGCCTTGGGTTTAGCTTGACGCGTGCTCTCGCCACATGTGACACGGCTTGCGAGACAACCCTGACCTTGCCCAATAGTCTTTACGTACGAACCCTAACTATGCTTAGTATCCTTAGGAAGCAAAGATCCACAGTAGTAACCACGCTATTGCCTAGCGTAAGCAAGCGTCTTACGTACTCCAATTTGAAACTCCCTGTACGTCCAAACACCAAATATGGTCTGCTATGTTGCAATAGTCTGTTCCTAGCCGCTAGAGGGCCCAATTAGCAGAACGGGGTCTCGACTCTCACTCCAAGTCAAAACGCCATAATTTTAGTCGTTTTTTGTTAATCGTTTTATTCATGCTCCGCTAACTTTCAATTGTGTTTTATTAGGAACGAAATATATTATAGCCGCCCTAATGGTTACAAGCACGGATGATTTTGTTTTCCGGTAAAGGCCAAGATATTTGTTGTTGGCTCAATAAAAAGCGCACTAAGAATATATTTGGTCCTGCATAAGGACGTCCGTTACAAGCCCCTTTTTCCTTCATTTTTAGAGGTTAAAAAATTTGTAGGGGATTAGTCCGCCCTTCGAAAGAAACGAACCGTATTTAGGTCTTACGCGATTTTACTTATAATGCGTCCTGCAGTGATTTTATGGCTCTATAAAACTTGTTCGGCCATGAGTTAATTGTTAGAATTCGCGTTTGGTTTTACTTTGATCTATCGATATTTATTGAAGAGTGAAAATGTGTCAACTCACGCAGTGCCGCTTTGCTATGTTCTTTTTTTGGTAATTTCACACGAGGAAGGCATCTTTAACGCAATTGTTTTTGTAAAACAAACGACCAAGAGGCTTTAGTTAGATCCCTCAAAAAATATTGCTTTCCGATTTGGGATAGAAGCGTTCTTATAGGGTCTCTTATTTAACATACATAACATGTATGTAAAATGACACCGATACAACATGATGTACGATTATTAAAACTTGCAACTGTATGGCATACGAGGTGTGCCTTGACTTTAATAGAAAACTACCTTCAAAATCGTTTTTAGTCTTTAAACACCCACAGCATTCTTTCGGACGTACTCAAAGTTAGATATGGTATTCCACAGGGATCAATTTTAGGCCCCTTGCAATTTATTCCTTACATAAGCAATATACCAATTATTATGGGATCTCCGGGCCTTGTCATGCTTGTTTATTTGTTTTGTATGAGTTTATTTCAGACAGACTTACAGAAAGTCTCAGGGGACATGGCTGAAGGCACTTGGGAGTGCCTGACAGAGGCCACGCCACCCTTTCTGGCAACATCGGTAGCGAAACAATACAAAAGAACAAATAACAAACAACCAGTTGTGCGAGAACATAGGTGGGCTAGTTATCTATAATATTACATTTTGCTTCAACAGATCTTTAAAAAAATACTTTTTTTGTGTGCTATCACTTGCATTTATCATTCTACAAGTTTAGGACATATTTCTCGTTGTTCCATTCATCCGTAAATAAAATTTCTTTCACACTTTTCTTATAATTAATGGGTGACCTGTCACTATTTAGAAGGTCTACAATAGTTGGGTGTTGGTTCAAAAAATTTGGTATCTGAAAACTTAGCTTCTGATCTCCATAATTTGTCCGTGAACGAGATTTCATTATTACATTTTGTCTTAAATTGTACGGGCCAATTTTCACGGGGTACTTAGCATGGAACAACAATTTGTCAGTATGAAATTGGCGCTAAATTTTGGGGGACACTTTATATTTCTGTAGATCTTTTAAGCTTAATATTTGGTATGCTCTAAAGTATGGTGTCGCATTCCTAAAAACTTCTAAGTTTCCAATTGCTCGTAATGCTCGCTTTTGTATAGATAAGACACGATCTAAATTTGTTTGAGACGTAGTTGACCAGACAAAGAGACAATAACTTATGCGGAAGTGTATGAGGGCGACATAAATTTGACGTTTAGCTTTTTCGGGGAGATATTATCTTAATCTATTCAAAAGACCAACAGCTCGACAAAGATATCCTATGAGCGAATCAATATGCGGTGTCCATGATAAGTTTTCATGGAATAAAACTTCCAAGAATCGAATTGTTGAAGACTGTTGGATAAAGGAGTCCTGCAATTCTAATTTAAAATTTGATGGTAGTTTCATTCCTTCTCGGTTTAAACAGGAAGTAATTCGTTTTGTCTAGGTTTAAATAAAGTTTATTTGATTTAAGCCATATGTCTAACCCCATCAACCATTTTTTCGCCCTTCCAAAGAGATCCTGTATGTCTACACCGGAGAAGAAAATATTTGTATCATCTGCATATAATATTATATTTGAACTACCATGTATGTTTGCAATGTCGTTGATATATAACAGAAATAGTTTAGGTAGGTACAAAAATAGATCTCTGGGGGACTCCATATCTGATGTGCTGAAGGTCTGATTTCACTCCGTTTATGGTTACATACTGTGTTCTGGACGTGAGATAGTTTTTAAATAATAATAACGCAACACCGCGGACTCCGCAGAAGTGAAGTTTCTTTGAGCCTATGTATTGTTGAACGCAATCGAATGCCTTTTTAAGGTCAAGGAATATGCCTAGCGTATATACTTTTTGTTCTATATTCTCAAAGATTTGTTCTTTTATTCCAAGCAGTGCAACTTCTGGTGACTTATTTTTCTGAAACTCGAATTACTCCATTACTAGAATATTATTTGAAGTAAAAAATTTAACAAGTAGTTTATTTACAATTTTTTCAGCTAATTTTGAAAAACTGAAAGTACAGAAATGGGTCTATAGTTGTTGAGATCATTAACTGGTCCACCTTTGTCTGTAACAGCCACAAGTGCATGCTTCATTTTGTCCGGGAAGACGCCTGTAGATAGCATGAGATTACATACGTGAGCCAGTGGAAAGCTGATTATTTCACGAACGGCCTTTAAAGGTCTAGGCTTGATATCATTCGTACCAGAAGCGCAGTCATCTTTTAGTGCCCTAATTGAGTCTATAATTTCCCACTGATCAGTCGGATATAAGAAGAGAGAATGTAGGCAATTTGTCCTTATGAACTGTTCACATGGTATATCTACGCGGTCATTTAAGGGAGCACCAGCAGCAACAAAGTGGGAATTAAACCGGTTTGCTATCTGCTCTTCCGATAGCGCTTCATCGTAAAATGGCACTTTTTTGGGGCGAGACGTTTTAGAAGTTAACTCGTTTACTCTTTGCCACATCAAGCGGGGATTCCCATAACTTCCAAAACCTTTTGCATGTGGTATTCACATTTCGCTTTTTTAATATCAGTGTTTAGCTTAATTCGTACTTTTTTAAATATGCAAAAGTCATTTTCACTCCTTGTTTTTAAAATATCTCATACAGCTTGTTCCGGTTTTTAATCTTTTGATATAATTCGTTAGATGTCCATGATTTTCGAGTTTTCTTATGTTTTTTGGCACCTTTAAGGGGAAACATGTGTTATACACGGAAATAAAACGGGATAGAAAATCGTCATATGCCCTGTCTGCATCGTTTTCTCTCAAAAAACACTCCAATCTTGACACGATATAAAATCCTTAAACCGCTAAATATTTCGTATAGAACAGTCTCTAATTAACAATTATTTTTTATATCCGCGTGGCTGCTTACAAGGCAGAAGACAGTATATTGGTAAGTTGTCACTTAGATCGCACATTAATACGCCTGATCTCAAATTAGCAGAAAGAAGATTTGTTATACAAAGGTGAAGAGTGGTTTCTGCTGTCGAAGTAATTCTAGTCGGTACATTTATTGTGTTTGTGCAGCCATACGATTTCAATATTTCTTGTAAACGCGTGTAAGATACATTAGTCCGTGCAAGCATTAATGTTGAGATCACCAACCAAGACAGCTTGTAACTTCAGCGATACGCTTAGATCAAGTAATGTTTCTGAGAAATGAAGGAAATCACTCACGGATCCTGATGGAGGGCTGTACAAAAGAGCAAACAAGATATCACAGCACTCTACTGCAACACACTCAAAGTTGTCATCTACAATTCTGTGTTCGGAAAGTACGTTATATGAGAGCTCTGAACGAACATAAACAGAAACCCCACCACCACTCATTCTTCAGCGGCATGCAGACACACAATCGTAGCCATCTAGTACGTGGGTGACATCAACACATTTGCTTCTTCTACTTCCAAAGCGAGCTTGGAACCTTGCAATACCCATCCTCTAATCTCGAAGTTTGGCTTGAAATGAATAAACTAGACGCAAACGTTTAGAAAACAAGGTACATCGTTTTTGCAGTTGCAAATAAATGCGACATCACTCACATCGCAATATAGTCCAGAGACAATCTTAAAGATGAGGTTTAAGAACGAACATTCCTCTGGGTATGATTTAACCAAGAGCTCAATTGGAATTCTCACATAATCAAGCTAAGCACTGAACTATTGCAAGCCATTGAATGCAAACACAAAATGCAAAACCTTATACCTATATGTTACAATATATATATATATATATTATTTTTATTCTGCTATATCAAAACTATGTTACTGTATTTTAGTATGAGGCACGACGACGTCAACAAATTACAATAGGCTGCTCATCTCTACAAAAATGTATACTACGAATATTGAAAAATTACACCAGCAGGTCTTAAGTATATTCCGACGCATACACTTTTCAGTAAATGTGGTCCACTAAAGGTTGCTCAAATTTATTACTTTAAGCTACTGCAAATAATACACAGCAAAACGTTCTTTGAGATTCCTCCAGATGATGCAAATAAATATACATTTAGACACAAAAGCAGACGACACCCCAAAATACACACGAATTATGGTAAGCAAACGAAAAAATTTCAAGTGGCGGACTTCCTTAGCAATACTGAATCTCTAATCGACTTCAACTGCTCATTCATTTTGTTTAAAAAGAAACTGACGGCGATTCTAGCGGGCAGTGACATTTGTTTTTCATTCTCATTTTGTCGCGAGTCATGTTTACGCTTTTTAATATTGGTTTCATGTGTTAGAACAGACTTTATATACTTGTATCTTCTTTTTCATTTCCCGGTATTAGCAACTACTGTTGATTCCACTGTTAGCACTTATTTTTTATTTAGTGTACATATCTTTGTATATTTGTTTCCGATGTGTCAGATTGTTTCATCGGTTTTGTTGTAAAGCGCCAAGCTGCAGTAACTGCAAAGGGGCAGAGACCTCGTCAGGCTTCAAGCCTTTAGTCTCTGCCCACCTCCCGGTCAATCGCGGAAGAAAAAAACAAGCGATGTTTTCACTTTTTTTGTATAATTTAGGCATAATAAGTAAAATCCTTGGAAAAAAGTATTTTGAAACAAATGTTCAGTAAATTACATAATCCACTTTGATGGCATCAATGGCAAATAAAAAAGAGAAGGGTTACTTTGATCGTCATCTAGTTCCTCATTATCCAAACTGATCGGTTTCTAACGATGGTGGTATTTTGTGTCTAAAGCTCGCGTTTTAAAGCACACACACGAAAACAAAACAAAAAAAGAAATCGACCCTCAGCTTTTGGGAGATTAAAAGCTGTATGTATCTTTCCCATTTGCTCATCTTGCGTTTTACTGCTCACGCTGAATAAAAAGACACTTAATTGACGCCGAGTTCAAGAATGTCAGCTCTTACAGCAATTAGCCATGCATCAAGAGAGGGTCCGCTTTTGTGCTAATTGGATCAGGTGGAACGGTTGAATTTAAAAAGTGGAGCTCAGTGGAATCCGTACGCAGCGAATCACTGTTCCACCCAGCTCCTTATATATTCTTTATATGTTTTGCTTGATTGTAACAATTTCGTGATTTTACATTTCATTTTATTAATTTTTTT
>JAZHYW010055221.1:0-13913 GCA_037355805.1 Ixodes ricinus | reverse complement strand
GGTTCAGACAGTTGCGTTTGACTGCGTTTGACTGCGTTGCGGCAGCGAGAAACCAGGACATCCCTGCTGCTTATATCGCGTGCCAGATGATTCCTCGAATTGGATTCCACGCTTCATACGAAGCACAGATGTGCCGGTGACTCGCTTTCGGTTCTCGCCGCAACGCAGTCAAACGCACTCAAACGCAGTGTCTGACCGGCCTTAAAGCCTGGTTCACGACAGTTGCGTTTGACTGCGTTGACTGCGTTGCGGCAGCGAGAAACCAGGACATCCCTGCTGCTTATATCGCGTGCCAAGATGATTCCTTGAATTGGATTCCACGCTTCATACGAAGCACAGATGTGCCGGTGACTCGCTTTCGGTTCTCGCCGCAACGCAGTCAAACGCACTCAAACGCAAGTGTCTGAACCGGCCTTAAAGCCTGGTTCAGACAGTTGCGTTTGACTGCGTTTGACTGCGTTGCGGCAGCGAGAAACCAGGACATCCCTGCTGCTATATCACGTGCCAAGATGATTCCTTGAATTGGATTCCACGCTTCATACGAAGCACAGATGTGCCGGTGACTCGCTTTCGGTTCTCGCCGCAACGCAGTCAGACGCACTCAAACGCCAAGTGTGCTCAGAACCGCGGCCTTAAAGCCTGGTTCAGACGGTTGCGTTTGACTGCGCTGCTGGCAGCGAGAAACCAGGACATCCCTGCTGCTTATATCGCGTGCCAAGATGATTCCTTGAATTGGATTCCACGCTTCATACGAAGCACAAATGTGCCGGTGACTCGCTTTCGGTTCTCGCCGCAACGCAGTCAAGCGCACTCAAACGGCAAGTAGTCTGGACAGCTCGAGCCTCGATCGCAAAAGCCTGGTTCAGACAGTTGCGTTTGACTGCGTGTGCGGCGGCAGAAGCCAGGACATCCCTGCTGCTTATATCGCGTGCCAAGATGATTCCTTGAATTAGATTCCACGCTTCATACGAAGCACAGATGTGCCGGTGACTCGCTTTCGGTTCTCGCCGCAACGCAGTCAAACACTGCACTCAACCGGCAGTTAGTCTGAACCGGCAGCTTCAAAGCCTGTCGTTCAGCACGGATTAGCGGTTCGACTGCGTTTGACTGCGTTGCGGCAGCGAGAAACCAGGACATTCCTGCTGCATATATCGCGTGCCACGATGATTCCTTGAACTGGATTCCACGCTTCATACGAAGCACAGATGTGCCGGTGACTCGCTTTCGGTTCTCGCCGCAACGCAGTCAAGCACTCAAACGCAAGTGTCTGAACCGGCCTTTAGTCGTGAACGATCAGCTTCAAAGCCTGTCGTGCAGGCTCACGCGATAAAGCCTGGTTCAGACAGTTGCGTTTGACCGCGGTGCGGCAGCGAGAAACCAGGACATCCCTGCTGCTTATATCGCGTGCCACGATGATTCCTTGAATTGGATTCCACGCTTCATACGAAGCACAGATGTGCCGGTGACTCGCTTTCGGTTCTCGCCGCAACGCAGTCAAACGCACTTCAAACGCAAGTGTCTGAACCGGCCTTTAGTCGTGAACGATCAGCTTCAAAGACGCTTGTCGTGCGAGGGCTCACGCGATAAAGCCTGGTTCAGACAGTTGCGTTTGACTTGCGGTGCGGCAGCGAGAAACCAGGACATTCCTGCTGCTTATATCACGTGCCACGATGATTCCTTGAACTAGATTCCACGCTTCATACGAAGCACAGATGTACCGGTGACTCGCTTTCGGTTCTCGCCGCAACGCAGTCAAACGCACTCAAACGCATAGTGTCTGAACCGGCCTTTAGTCGTGAACGATCAGCTTCAAAGACGCTTGTCGTGCGAGGGCTCACGCGATAAAGCCTGGTTCAGACAGTTGCGTTTGACTGCGGTGCGGCAGCGAGAAACCAGGACATTCCTGCTGCTTATATCACGTGCCACGATGATTCCTTGAACTGGATTCCACGCTTCATACGAAGCACAGATGTGCCGGTGACTCGCTTTCGGTTCTCGCCGCAACGCAGTCAAACGCACTCAAACGCACTCAAACGCAAGTGTCTGAACCGGCCTTTAGTCGTGAACGATCAGCTTCAAAGACGCTTGTCGTGCGAGGGCTCACGCGATAAAGCCTGGTTCAGACAGTTGCGTTTGACTGCGGATGCGGCAGCGAGAAACCAGGACATTCCTGCTGCTTATATCACGTGCCACGATGATTCGCTTGAACTAGATTCCACGCTTCATACGAAGCACAGATGTGCCGGTGACTCGCTTTCGGTTCTCGCCGCAACGCAGTCAAACGCACTCAAACGCACTCAAACGCAAGTGTCTGAACCGGCCTTTAGTCGTGAACGATCAGCTTCAAAGACGCTTGTCGTGCGAGGGCTCACGCGATAAAGCCTGGTTCAGACAGTTGCGTTTGACTGCGGTGCGGCAGCGAGAAACCAGGACATTCCTGCTGCTTATATCGCGTGCCACGATGATTCCTTGAACTAGGATTCCACGCTTCATACGAAGCACAGATGTGCCGGTGACTCGCTTCCGGTTCTCGACGCAACGCAGTCTAGACGCACTCAAACGCAAGTGTCTGAACCGGCCCTAAAGCTGCGTTCAGACGGCGCGTTTGGCTGCGCTGCGGCATGATAGCAAGGCTTTCAGGACATCCCTGCTGCATATATCGCGTGCCGAAGATGATTCCTGGCAATTGGATGCCACGCTTCATTTGCCCGAAGCACAGATGTAGCCAGTTGACTCGCTTTCCGTACCCGACGCAGCGCGAACAAACGCATTCAAACGCAAGTGTCTGAACCGGCCTTAAAGCCTGGTTCAGACAGTAGCGATTGGAAAGCGCCGCATTTGACTACGTTACGCTCAACAACGCTCCAGGACATCCTGCCGTATATCGCGTGCCAAGACGATTCCTTGAATTGGATTCCACGCTTCGTACACTGCGTTTGACTGCGTTGCGGCGGCGAGCCAGGACATCCCTGCTGCATATATCGCGTGCCAGGATGATTCCGCAGAATTGGATTCCACGCTTCGCCGCGAAGCACAGATGTGCCGGTGACTTTCACTTTCCGTACTCGACGCAACGCAGTCACAAGCCCGGTTCACACAGATTGCGTTTGACCGCGTTTGACTGCGTTTGCGGCGAGCGAGCCGGACATCCCCCTGCTGCCATATATCGCGTGCCAAGATGATTCGCCAGAATTGGATCCCACGCTTCATGCGAGAAAGCGCAGAATGTGCCAGTGACTCGCTTCCGGTTCTGCGACGCAGCAACGCAGTCTAAAGCCCAGTTCACACTGGTGCGTTCGACCGCGTTTTGGCTGCGTTGCTGCCAGCGAGAAACCAGGGCCTCCCTGCCGCTTGTATCGCGTGCCGAGATGATTCGCAGATGGATTCCACTGCTTCGTGCGAAGCACAGATGTGCCGGTGACTCGCTTTCGGTTCTCGCACGCAACGCAAGTCTGAAGCCGGTTCACGGACTGCGTTTGACCGCGTTTGACTGCGTTGCGGCAGCGAGCAGCCAGGACATCCCTGCTGCATATATCGCGTGCCAGATGATTCGCCAGGTTGGATTCCACGTTTCATGCGAAGCCAGATGTGCCGGTGACTCGCTTTCCGGTTCTCGACGCAACGCAGTCCACAAAGCCAGTGTCTACCACCCAGTTGCGTTTGACTGCGTTTGACTGCGTTGCGGCGCCAGCGAGAACAGGACATCCCTGCTGCTTATATCGCGTGCCGAAGTGATTCCCTGAATTGGATTCCACGCTTCATGCGAAGCACAGATGTCGCCAGTGACTCGCTTTCAGTTCTCGACACAACGCAGTCTAAAGCCAGTTCACACAGCTGCGTTTGACTGGCCGTTTACGCCTGCGTTGCGGCAGCAGAGAACTTCAGGACATCCTGCCTGCCATATCGCGTACCTAGATGATTCCGCCGGTGGATTCAACAACGCTCCAGCCGACACTGATGTGCCGGTGACTTTCGCTTTCGGTTCTCGACGCAGCGCAGTCCACAAACTGGATTCACACAGTTGCGTCTGACTGCGTTTGACTGCGTTGCGGCAGCGAGACACAGGACATCCCTGCTGCTTATATCGCGTGCCAAGATGATTCCTTGGATTGGATTCCACGCCTTCATACGAAGCACAGATGTGCCGGTGACTCATTTTCGGTTCTCGCCGCAACGCAGTCAAACGCGCTCAAACGCAAGTGTCCGAACCGGCCTTAAGCCAGGCTCAGACAGTTGCGTTTGACTGCGCCGCGGCCGCGAGAAACCAGGACATCCCTGCTGCTTATATCGCGTGCCAGGATGATTCCACAGCGAAACGCTTCATACGAAGCCCAGATGTGCCGGTGACTCAAGCCCGGTTCAGACAGTTGCGTTTGACTGCGTTTGACTGCGTTGCAGCAGCGAGAAACCAGGACATCCCTGATGCTTATATCGCGTGCCAAGATGATTCCTTGAATTGGATTCCACGCTTCATACGAAGCGCAGATGTGCCGGTGACTCGCTACCGGTTCTCGCTACTGCAACGGCAGTCACAATAAGCCCGGTTCACACGGTTGCGTTTGACTGCGGTTTGACTGCGTTGCGGCGACGAGACACCAGGACATCCCTCGCTGCATATATCGCGTGCCAAGAAGATTCCTGTCAGATTGGAGTCACGCTTCATGCAGAAGCACTAGATGTGCCGAGTGACCTCGCTGCCGGTTCTCGCTACCTGCAATCGGCACGCACAATAAAGCCCGGTTCACGCGGTTGCGTTTGACTGCGTTTGACTGCCGTGCGGCAGCGAAGACACCGGGACATCCCTGCTGCTTCTATCGCGTGCCAGAAGATTCCTTCGAATTGGATTCCCGCATCGCGCTGCGAAGGCGCACAGATGTGCCGGTGACTCGCTGCCGGTTCTCGCTACCTGTTTACGGCACGTCAATAAAGCCCGGTTCACACCGGATTGCGTTTGGCTGCGTTTGACTGCGTTGCGGCAGCGAGACACCACGGACATCCCTGCTGCTCATATCGCGCGCGCCAGAGATTCGCCAGAATTGGATTCCACGCGCTTCATGCGGCCAGGCGCAGATGTGCCGGTGACTCGCTACCCCTGTTTCTCGCTACCTGTTTTCGGCACAGTCAATAAAGCCCGGTTCCCACCACGGTTGCGTTTGACTGCGTTTGACTGCGTTGCGGCAGCGAGACACCAGGACATCCCTGCTTCTTATATCGCGTGCCAGAAGATTCGCCGGATTGGATTCCACGCTTCATGCGAAGCACAGATGTGCCGGTGACTCGCTTTCGGTTCTCGCTACCGCACACGCACTTGTGCTGAAAGCCAGTTCACACAGTTGCGTTTGACTGCGTTTGACTGCGTTGCGGCAGCGAGACACCAGGACATCCCTGCTGTCTTATATCGCGTGCCAAGATGATTCGCTTAGAATTGGATTCCACGCTTCATACGAAGCACAGATGTGCCGGTGACTCGCTTTCGGTTCTCGCGTACCAGTCAAACGCACTCAAACGCAAGTGTCTGAACCGGCCTAGCCCGGTTCACACAGTTGCGTTTGACTGCGTTTGACTGCGTTGCGGCAGCGAGAAACCAGGACATCCCTGCTGCTTATATCGCGTGCCAAGATGATTCCTTGGATTGGATTCCACGCTTCATGCGAAGCACTGGAATGTGCCGGTGAGGCTCAGCTACCGGTTCTCGCTACCTGCAATCGGCACGTCAATAAAGCCCGGTTCACACAGGTGCGTTTGACTGCGTTTGACTGCGTTGCGGCAGCGAGACAGCCGGAACATCCCTGCTGCTTCTCGCCCGTGCCACTTGAAGATTCCTTGCAGATTGGATTCCACGTTTTCATGCGAAACGCAGATGTGCCGGTGACTCGCTACCGGTTCTCGCTACCTGCAATCGGCACGTCAATAAAGCCAGTTCACGCGATTGCGTTTGACCGCGTTTGACTACTGCGTTGCAGCGGCGAACACCAGGACATCCCTGCTGCTTATATCGCGTGCCAGAAGATTCCATGAATTGGATTCCCACGCTTCATACCCGAAGCACCAGATGTGCCGGTGAGCTCGCTACCGGTTCTCCGCTACCTGACGTCAGCACACAATGAAAGCCCGGTTCACACAGTTGCGTTCCGACCGCGTTTGACTGCGTTGCGGCAGCAGAGACGCAGGACATCCCTGCTGCTTATATCGCGTGCCAAGATAGATTCCTTGAATTGGATTCCACGCTTCATACGAAGCACAGATGTGCCGGTGACTCGCTTTCGGTTCTCGACGTAACGCAGTCTAAAGCCCGGTTCACACAGTTGCGTTTGACCGCGTTTGACTGCGTTGCGGCAGCGAGAAGCCAGGACATCCCTGCTGCTTATATCGCGTGCCAAGATGATTCCTTGAATTGGATTCACCGCTTCATGCGAAGCACTGGATGTGCCGGTGACTCGCTTTTTCGGTTCTCGACGCAACGCAGTCCAAAGCCCGGTTCACTACAGTTGCGTTTGACCGCGTTTGACTGCGTTGCGGCAGCAGAAACACAGGACATCCCTGCTGCTTATATCGCGTGCCAAGATGATTCCTTGGATTGGATTCCACGCTTCATGCCTGAAGCATAGATGTGCCGGTGACTCGCTTTCGGTTCTCGACGCAACGGCAGTCCATAAAGCCCGGTTCACACGGTTGCGTTTGACCGCGTTTGACTGCGTTGCGGCAGCGAGAAACCAGGACATCCCTGCTGCTTATATCGCGTGCCAAGATGATTCCTTGAATTGGATTCCATGCTTCATGCGAAGCCACAGATGATGCCGGTGACTCGCTTTCGGTTCTCGACCGCAACGCAGTCTAAAGCCCGGTTCACACGGTTGCGTTTGACTGCGTTTGACTGCGTTGCGGCAGCGAGAAACCAGGACATCCCTGCTGCTTATATCGCGTGCCAAGATGATTCCTTGAATTGGATTCCATGCTTCATGCGAAGCACAGATGTGCCGGTGACCTTCGCTTTCGGTTCTCGACGCAACGCAGTCTAAAGCCCGGTTCACACAGTTGCGTTTGACTGCGTTTGACTGCGTTGCGGCAGCGAGAAACCAGGACATCCCTGCTGCTTATATCGCGTGCCAAGATGATTCACTTGAATTGGATTCCACGCTTCATGCGAAGCACAGATGTCGCCAGTGACTCGCTTTCGGTTCTCGCTCCGACGCAACGCAGTCTAAAGCCCGGTTCACACAGTTGCGTTTGACTGCGTTTGACTGCGTTGCGGCGGCAGAGACCAGGACATCCTGCTGCTTATATCGCGTGCCAGATGATTCCTTGAATTGGATTCCACGCTTCATGCGAAGCACAGATGTGCCAGTGACTCGCTTTCGGTTCTCGACGCAACGCAGTCATAAAGCCCGGTTCACACAGTTGCGTTTGACTGCGTTTGACTGCGTTGCGGCAGCGAGAAACCAGGACATCCCTGCTGCTTATATCGCGTGCCAAGATGATTCCTTGAATTGGATTCCATGCTTCATGCGAAGCACAGATGTACCGGTGACTCGCTTTCGGTTCTCGACGCAACGCAGTCTAAAGCCCGGTTCACAGCAGTTGCGTTTGACTGCGTTTGACTGCGTTGCGGCAGCGAGAACCGAGGACATCCCTGCTGCTTATATCGCGTGCCAAGATGATTCCTTGAATTGGATTCCACGCTCATGCGAAGCACAGATGTGCCGGTGACTCGCTTTCGGTTTCCCGACGCAACGGCAGTCTAAAGCCCGGTTCACACAGTTGCGTTTGACCGCGTTTGACTGCGTTGCGGCAGCGAAAACCAGGACATCCCTGCTGCTTATATCGCGTGCCAAAGATGATTCCGTGAATTGGATTCCACGCTTCATGCGAAGCACTAGATGTGCCGGTGACTCGCTTTCGGTTCTCGACGCAACGCAGTCTAAAGCCCGGTTCACACAGTTGCGTTTGACCGCGTTTGACTGCGTTGCGGCAGCGAGAAACCAGGACATCCCTGCTGCTCATATCGCGTGCCAAGATGATTCCTTGAATTGGATTCCATGCTTCATGCGAAGCTGCAGATGTGCCGGTGACTCGCTTTCGGTTCTCGACGCAACGCAGTCTAAAGCCCGGTTCACACAGTTGCGTTTGACCGCGTTTGACTGCGTTGCGGCAGCGAGAAACCAGGACATCCCTGCTGCTTATATCGCGTGCCAAGATGATTCCTTGAATTGGATTCCATGCTTCATGCAGAAGCACAGATGTGCCGGTGACTCGCTTTCGGTTCTCGACGCAACGCAGTCTAAAGCCCGGTTCACACAGTTGCGTTTGACCGCGTTTGACTGCGTTGCGGCAGCGAGAAACCAGGACATCCCTGCTGCTTATATCGCGTGCCAAGATGATTCCTTGAATTGGATTCCACGCTTCATGCGAAGCACAGATGTGCCGGTGACTCGCTTTCGGTTCTCGACGCAACGCAGTCTAAAGCCCGGTTCACACAGTTGCGTTTGACCGCGTTTGACTGCGTTGCGGCAGCGAGAAGCCAGGACATCCCTGCTGCTTCATATCGCGTGCCAAGATGATTCGCTGAACTGGATTCCATGCTTCATGCGAAGCACAGATGTGCCGGTGACTCGCTTTCGGTTCTCGACGCAACGCAGTCCTAAAGCCCGGTTCACACAGAGTTGCGTTTGACTGCGTTTGACTGCGTTGCGGCAGCGAGAAACCAGGACATCCCTGCTGCTCATATCGCGTGCCAAGATGATTCCTTGAATTGGATTCCATGCTTCATGCGAAGCACAGATGTGCCGGTGACTCGCTTTCGGTTCTCGACGCAACGCAGTCTAAAGCCCGGTTCACACAGTTGCGTTTGACCGCGTTTGACTGCGTTGCGGCAGCGAGAACCAGGACATCCCTGCTGCTTATATCGCGTGCCAAGAATGGATTCCTTGAATTGGATTCCATGCTTCATGCGAAGCTACAGATGTGCCGGTGACTCGCTTTCGGTTCTCGACGCAACGCAGTCTAAAGCCAGTTCACACAGTTGCGTTTGACCGCGTTTGACTGCGTTGCGGCAGCGAGAAACCAGGACGTCCCTGCTGCTTATATCGCGTGCCAAGATGATTCCTTGAATTGGATTCCACGCTTCATGCGAAGCACAGATGTGCCGGTGACTCGCTTTCGGTTCTCGACACCAACGCAGTCTAAAGCCCGGTTCACACAGTTGCGTTTGACCGCGTTTGACTGCGTTGCGGCAGCGAGAAACCGGACATCCCTGCTGCTTATATCGCGTGCCAAGATGATTCGCTGAATTGGATTCCATGCTTCATGCGAAGCACAGATGTGCCGGTGACTCGCTTTCGGTTCTCGACGCAACGCAGTCTAAAGCCCGGTTCACCAGTTGCGTTTGACTGCGTTTGACTGCGTTGCGGCAGCGAGAAACCAGGACATCCCTGCTGCTTCTATCGCGTGCCAAGATGATTCCTTGAATTGGATTCCACGCTTCATGCGAAGCACAGATGTGCCGGTGACTCGCTTTCGGTTCTCGACGCAACGCAGTCCAACGCACTCAAGCGCAAGTGATCTGAACCAGCCTTAAGGCTGTGGACGCAACCGATACAAATATTTGAACCAACCTTCAAGCCGCCTTTAATACAGTAATGTGGAGTGCCACATATAAAGAAAATGACCGAGCCTGCAGTAGAAGCAGGCGGAACGGGTCATTTTAACAGTCGGAGACTCCAAGCAAAACGCTACAATTATTTCAAGATTCTGCGAAAAAATTTAAGAATGAAAAAAAAAGAGAAACAAACACCATTATTCGTAAAGCGAGACACAGCAATAGTGCGGCATCACTTTTATCCTCTAGCAGCGGTCTGGCCGTAGCCTCAAACATAGGTCGCCATGTTTGAGGCGGCTGAAGGAAATTGGCGCGACGTACGACAGATGGAGCGCGAATCCGAATAATGTCTATTATTTCGAAATAATACGACCAAGCCTCAGCCATAGATGTTGCCTCCAATCGTCCATTTCTTTAGGTGTCTTTGAGGTTTTTCGAAAGGTAGATGCCCCAAGCGACGTTCTTCGAGGTGGCTTTCCGAACCCAAACCATCTCCGCGCGATATGATTGGTCCTGACGTCGGCCGCGCGCCTCCGGTGCTTCAAGTTCTCCCTAGGGTAACTTTCCCACGGCGTGAGGGAACGATTCCAGACAATGTAAGGTTTGCGTGGACATGGAAAGAAACCGACTGAGAGGACGAGATGAAAGCGTGCGGTGTCTTCAGACAGTCGATTGAAAGGATAGCGGGTAGAGGCCTTTGTGTCTGCCTCCCTCCTATAAGAGCGGGTAAGAACGTCGCCTGCCCCTCGCGCAGTATCTGGCGTCTGGTGTGAGAACGCTAGATCCTCAGGTGCGGGGAGGAAGGCAGTGGGTAGAGGCAGACATGCTCCGTTTCGATGTAAGCCCGACCGAAGCCAACGCTACGATCCAACGATGCCAATCAGGCAGCGTCAAGAGCGCATCTTCAGAGCACTCGTCGCTTTGCGCCTTTGCTATCACCAACTGAACTAAACCAATGTTCCGGAAAATATCACGCAGCATTCACTGCACGTGATTGGTTTAATAGTAAACCTACCTTTTCTACGTGGGCGCGGCCATCTTCCATTCTGGAACTTCCGCTATGCGTGACAACTTCGCTTTCTTTTCGCCTCGCCAGTAGAACGTGTTCCCGTTTTAATTGCAACCGTAAATCGTTCTTGTTATGTCCTCGTTATACATCATTAACTCGAAGTTACCTCGTTAACTCGAAGTCACGAAAACTGTGAAAAAATTCGAGATAAGCGAAATTTCGAGATAAGCAAAGTACCAGAATTTTTTTACCTCTGATCGCGCGATGTTCTAAATAAAACTTCTAACAATCGCAGCATCATCAACTTTTCTGATGAAAGCAACTTTCCTCTCAAGCGTCAGTGATTTGCACTGTTTGGGCTCTTCCATCTTCACGGTCAATCGAGTCACGCGCCAACAACATCAGAGAATTCACAACCGATGACCGAATCGAACACTTCACCCTTACTCGTGTGGCCGCAAGACTATTTTGAAATACACAAAAAATGGCGGACAAGCAGCAAAGAGCAGAACACTTGAAACCCTTGAAACGAACGAGACGACCTCTGGGAAACACGAGACTCACGACGACCCGACCTGGAAGGAAACGGAAGAACCCAGGAGCAAAGAGAAAACGAAAGACAGAGCGGCACAGAACAATCGAGGGAGAGGGGGCACTGAACGCCAGGCATTCCGGCTTGCCATCGGCTTGTCCAGGTGGGGTAGAGGAAAAAAAATTAAGACAACAAACGTTTTTGAGGCGCACGTGTCGCCGCGTCTCCGTGCACCCGTGGTTATCTTTATATATATATATATATTTTTTTTGGCCTGCGGTCTTTTTTTTTGGCGCGCACATTTTTTAGCCAGTTTTTGTTGTTTATTGTGTGTTTTTTTGCGATTTTCGCTGATGAGATTTCGAGATATCCGAAGTCCATCCTGAAAACCTTTCGAGATAAGCAAGGACAAAATGCATTGTGTCTATTGGAGCTCATTTCACGTCAAGAAAATTTTACGACTTAACCGCTATTTCGAGATAGCCGTGTTCGAGTTAACGAGGTATTACTGTATATATATATATTTTACTTGTTCTAGGTCGGGTCAACGAGGCTGGTTGCGAGGCTAAGCGAAAAAATTTGTTTTTCTTTCTTTTTAATCCTAACTCGCCGCTCTGAACGTCAGCCTCATCCACTCCTCTCTTTCATTTTCTCTCTGCAAACAACAAGTTTGAAATAGCGGCAAGGCTCTTTAAATCTACCGTAAAATCGGTTTCTTAACCTATAGCGCTACGATTTTTTGCAGTGTTGCCCGCAAATGGTGCATTTTTTCTATAAACTTTGCAAAGAGCGAAATTATCAGAGGAAAAAGTAAAAAAGAAAAAAAGTCTTAACTCCTATGGAAACGCAGCGAAGCCACCAGTCTTTAAATCAATAGGACGCACTATTGTTTGAAGACCGGTGGCTTCGCTGCGTTTCAATAGGATTCAAGACTGTTTCTTTTTTACTTTTTCCTCAGGTAAGTTCGCTCTTTGCAAATTTTATAAACAAAAATTACCCAGCCGTGCGAAACGCTGCACAAAATCATAGCACGATAGGTTAAGAAACCGATATTCTGCGGTCGATTTAAAGAGCCTGACCGCTAGTTGAGGCACCCTATAGCCTATAGTAATTAAGTACAAAACGAGGGTGTTGGTAAAAGTAATTAAACATGAGGAAGATACCTACACAGAAAGGGGACGGACAACAACAACAATGTCATTGTTGTCCTTCCCCCTTTTCATGTATCTTCCTCATGTTTAACTACCCTGTAGTCATGTCGGGACAGGACGACGTCTCACATGAGCTGTGCCGCAGCGTAGGCCTGGAAGGGCAGCGCGCCGAGCGTGTCCTGCGAGAACCAGGCCGCCGGGCAGGCGTAGCCGTAGAAGTCCGTGCAGGGGTCTACGGTGTCGTCCAGCTTGCCGCGCAGGTAGTCGCCCAACCAGCGGCACACCGGGGACCGGCAGCCGTCCAAGCGCCGGATGAAGGGCTCAGGCTCGGCTGCTGAGGCCACGGGACCGTCGGCAAGTGCTTGGCCCATGTCCGCGATGCCCGGTGCGCCCCTGGGCAGCAGCAGGGCGGTAGCCTTGGCGATCTCTGGCCTGTATTGCACGACGTTACCGCTCACTGACGCGTCTTTCGTCTTGTTAAAGATGAAGCGTTGGGCTCATCTTTAACAGATATTTCCGCACTCAGGCTTCTCCGCAAATACGTAAATTTTCAAACCTTCCATTGCTTGAAGCGAGATTTAAGTACGAAAGATTTATTGAAAAAGATAAAGGATAAAACATTAAAAAACTTGTAAGCAGGCCCGTAGCCCAGGGGCCCGTAACCTGGGGCAGCGGCGACCCTGGGGCCCGGCCACGTCCCCCCTGGGGTAATGCATATATGGTTGTTGGTTTTGAGCTTTTGATAACCTTCCTACACGAATTAGGTACATTCCGCGCATTTGCTCGCGTTTGTTAAAAAAACCATGCGTTTCGGGTTTTGAAACCCCTGCGACTCGCGTTTTGAAAAATCCGGGAGTCTTCTTTTTCTTTTCCGTTATGAATCCCAACGTGGAGATAGCGGAATGCGATTCCTCCGATTCTGCTTCGTCAAGAGAGTCAATGCGGCTCGCCGTTCGCGCCAAGGCGCTCCACAAGTACAGCATAAGATGCGGCGATGCTCCTCAACCGAGTTGCACTGCCAGCTGATAATCAACGCGGCCGTTCCAGGTGCTGGCACGAACCGCCCACGCCCAGGCCCGGCCAGCCATCGGCACCTGACACTTTGCGGATGCAGAGAACCGGCATCAAAGCCAGCGCCCGCTTGGCAGTTGGTGTACGCCACCGTCCCCGAGAACAGGGAATGCAGGCCAGGGCAACCGAGGGACAAGCTGCGACACCTTTCTCGGAAGCGCCCAGCGAAGTGAAGGCAAGAGGCGGCGCAAAGTCAGGCATGTACGGCGACTTCACGTTGTTGTGCGCGCTGAGATCGTGCGTCCACCCGTTTCTTTCGGACGGAACGCAGGTCCCCACGCGTCAAGAAGATAACGGCCGAATTCTGGGCAACGAGCACCAGAACTTCCCTCGTCGAAGGCTTGGACTGTGCGTCGCCTTCTCCACGACATCGGATCTCGAGCATGACAAGAGGGAACGAAACTGCGGCTGATTGAACGAGAGGACATCGTCGTGTCAGCAGAACGTAAACCCAGACGAGACGCACGTCACCGACAAGATGGTCGAAAGATCTTCTACATTGGACGAGACGTGGGTGACGTGCAGGCACACAGTAATACGTAACTGGAACGAAGT
>JAZHYW010055218.1:0-11733 GCA_037355805.1 Ixodes ricinus | reverse complement strand
CTTCGTTCCAGGTTACGTATTGCTGAAGTAAACTATAAAAATCAAAACAGAAGAGTTTCTTCGCTGCACTCTTTTCGCTTCGTGTCTGGCCTTCTCCCATTCTTTCGCTGCACGGCGCCGTATTGACCCGGGAGCAGGTGTACGGAGATCGGCTGCATTTTTAACTTTGTGTTTTCTCTTTTGTTCCGTCTTACGCCCAAGAAGATGTGGTCGTGGCCTCTTTTTCTTCTACCAGGCTCTGCCCCCGCAACCAGAGCCTCTCCTTTGCCAGCTGTCTTTTTCGCAAAAATAACGCCCCCAGCAGCATGGCGGAAACTCGGCCGTTGCAGACGACGATACCGTCCGCGAGCAGACGACGCCGACGCCGCTGCCGCCGTCGCACGATTTGTCGTCTGCTACAAGAACTTCTCCATGCATGATCGATACGACGGCGGGTCGTTTATCGTCCCTTTCTGCTTTTTGATTGACAAGGTTCGCGGTTTCGCTGAGGCCGAGTGACGTCATTTACCGATGCTGGTCGCATTTTTATTATTATTATTATTGAGGCGACGCCCCCTTTTTCCCTTTCCTCGCGCGCATTTTCGTCCGCGAGGGGGCGCCCAGTCGATTTGTTGTTTTGTTTTCGTAGCAGACGACTTTCTGCTTCGCCTCGACGACCGATCGTGCACTACTCGCTCGCTTCCGCAGTGTCGTTTTTCGATCGTCTTTTTTTATTTTTCTTCTTGCCTATATTTTTTTTAAAACAGTAATTTAGCAATTACTTAAATTTGGGTTTGCTACTCCTTTTCTAGCTTCGATTGCACGTAATGCGATCTTGGCTGTAAAAATCGAGTATACCACTGTTTGCAAGGTGTTATCTCCGCTTGATGGGCGGCACGGTAGGTGGTGATTATTTAGTTGTAAAAAAAAACTGAAGATAAAATCGGAGATGATATATGGTTAAATTGCCTTTTTTTTATTTTTTGCAGATGCAGACACTTTGGGCTCCCCAACGACAGAGACCGTCTTGATCGAGGTAAGCATGCATTGTTTCTTGCTCGGTGCATTAACGCGTTTTTATATGTTTAGAGTTCATCGGCAATTATTAACTCCGTGGCAACGTATTGCTTCAACACGCGTTCATAAATGTGTGATCAGAAGTGTCAGTGGCGAGCTTCAAAGTGTGAAAGTTCAAAGTAATGTTTAAGTTAAAGTTCATAAATTTAAAGTAAATCTGGAAGGCCTATAGATTACCATTTTGAGGAAAATATTCGTTCTGTGGTGACCGAACTTGTACGATAAGCCTATGGGTTCAGTAACATTACATTTGGCGGAGGTAAATAATAAGTGCTTATGAACATACGACTTTTCACTTGTTCCATGGAACACGTCGCATGAATTTTCATTGCACTAACAGCTACATTTCTGGTTTACTGGCAATGGCAACAATTATCGTCGTAACTCGCAGATAAAGCTTAAAGATCTGAGTAACTTTCAACGGGAAGAAAGCAAAGCACTAAACAGGGTTCAGAACCCAACACGCTCGTCAAAGTCATCCGAGTAACTTGTATTCTAATTTGATTATATTTTGGCACCACGGGACAATTTTCAATCACTCAACAATTACACCGAGGAGCCGGTAGCAGAAAGTAATGGTTCACATTCTGATAACTCAGTTGCAACAATTTTGGTTGTGTTCGGTGCATCTTGTTTTCTGGTTTCATTACATTTCGGCAGTAAGAACAGCGATTACTTTTTGTTCTCAATTTCATAGCTAGTAATAAAAGTAATTTCAACAATCTCGACAATCGCCGTCTTTTTGTTTTTTTTTTTTCGAACTTTCATTTTAAAATTTGATTGTCATGCGCGTATATGAAAAACGAACTGGCACCGGGAGGGGTTGAAGCATTTAAACAAACTCCATTATTAAAAACTTGCATGGGCAATTTTAGATTGTAGTCTACCCTATTTTCCGGTGTATAGACCGCGGACGTGTGTAAATGTTGAAATTGTAGGCTGTGCGCTGTTCTTCAAGATTGTCCATTGTGACGAGACGTGACGGATTTCGTGAGTGAAAGAGTATGTTAGTGATGATTTATATATGATACAGGATTCTTTAGTTAAATTACGGTTGGAGTTTAAGTCTGTTATCTGGAATCGCTTGACTCTTGCGCGGTTTACTGTGATCAAGTGTCCAGAAGCGAATGATTAGAATTGTTTATGATAGGTACATTGGCAGAGAGCAATTCTACCATTATGAACGATTGGTTCAGTGGTTGCCATTGCATAAACTCTTCGTGAGGAGACGGTACAGAGATTTAATATTTTTCGTCAGGAGACAGTACACACTTTTATTATGCTTCGTGAGGAGACAGTGAAGAGATTTAATAATTTTCGTTAGGAGAAAGTGCAGATATTTAATAGTTTCCGTTAGGAGTCAGTACATAGATTTAATATTTTTTGTGAGTAGACAGTTCGAGATTTAATATTTTTTTCATAAGTGTAGATGCGAATTCGATGGATTCAGTCTATTTATTTCCACGTTCCCACCCGTGTCAGCCGGAATAGATCTTTTTCCCCAGCTTGTATATGTCCTATGCGTCAACTGGCCTTTAGTGCTGTTAGTGAATCGAACTTTGGTATTTTTATCTCTCATCTGGATTTCATTCGGCATGTTCGCGATTGGACGTCTTCCTTATAAGCATGGCAACGCGGATACACCCTTAGTTATCTACTTCTTGTTTTAGATGCAATAACGACCTTTATACTGTTGTATTTTAGAGCGCAGCTCTTAGGCGCCCGTTTGCGGCTTGAGCGGCTTCGCCGTGGGCGTAACCGCGCGGTGCATTATGGGAAACGTCCCATAATGCAACGCGCGGGACTTGTGACGCCACGAGGGTCTCGCGTGGTGCATTATGGGAAACGGCCCGTGATGCAACGCGCGGGGAGGAGGAGGGGAGGGTAGGAGGAGGTGGTGTATACCTCCCTTATTTCCCTTCCCTCCTCCTCCTCAAGAGCTGCGCTCTAATTCGGTGTTACAGGGTGTTGTAAACGTCTTTCAGTTTTTACAGGTATAAATTCCACCTCTGTTATGTGCAAAACACAGTAGACCGCGAGGTTGTTTGTGGGCACGGCAAAAACAAAGCGTATTATTATCCTTAAACCAAAACGCCAAATCCTACAGGCTACGGCTCTCGGTATAGGTAGACTCGGCCATCGTGCGCTGTTCCAGTTTTTTGAGGCCGGTCTCCTTGGGCGAAAGTCTCTCCCCGGCAGATTACTTCCCTTTTTCCGGCTTTCGCCGAGTTCGCCTCCGAGACTGACCAAATTCAGCTTCTCATTTTTTCCTGGACGAGTCGAGTGCTGACCGTGTCCGCGATTGCGGGTCAGAGTAAACACACACCGGCGGGGGTCACTGACCCCGGCGTGTACGTATATATGTGCATGACTCGACTGGATTCACGGTTCACGACGACGGCTCGATGCAAGTTCCGTCTCTATACCGCTTGTTGGATCGTTTTTATTTTTTATTTGTTTGCCTATTCAACATTGCATCCATTCGCATCTGGCCAGCAGCTGCTGTGTCTCTCCATTGTTTCCACTCGCCCTTAACGTATACGCATGCGCGGAAGTGACGTCACGTGAGGTGGGGAAAGCGTGGTATATTGGCTGGCTCATAATATTACTATTTCGGTCCCATTTTTTTTTTTTTTTTAGGCGCGTCAGTTTTATGAAGTGACAAGCTGTTGTATTTTGGCGATTTTAAAAAGTTCACGCTCACCCGAAAGTGTGTGTTCGGCAGTCTCTGTGTCTTTTTGCGCCGAACGACGGCGTGAAAGATCTCGTCGAGCGTCGGATGCTTCGCAGCCCTGCGTGGAATGACGTAATCTATTAGAAGCGCATCGCGTCATCGCATTCCTTGCATAGTGCAGTAAAACCTGCGCCGAAGAAGCGTCTTTTCTTTTCTTTTTTTTTTCTTTTTTTTTTTACGAATTGAGCGCGTTTTATGATTTTCGCACTATTTCCGCGTAGAAACGGCGGTTTTTTCTTATCTGCGACATGCACTGCAATACTTTTACGTAGTTGTAGTCAGTGGCGTTTGAATCGATGGTTAACGCCTGCATTATAAAGTATATCGACATCTTAAAAACCAGAGATGGAGAGAGAAAAAAAAGGGGGGGGGTTGGGGGCGGAAGTTCTTTTTTCTGGTCCTTGGTCTCGGGTTTTCAACGTGTTCAAAATTCACCAGCTTGCCTGCATGTTCCGTTTTTTTTTTTTTTACAATATCTGTATTTATTAGTTATTGAATCATTATTTGAGCCCAGTCCAACCTTGAATCCAATTCTGGTCGTGCAGTGCAAATTCAATAAATATATATCCAAAAGACCAAAATATCTATACTCGTTGTCATAATAAATACTACGGTTTTTGAGTTGAATATCTGATACTAATAAAATAATCAATATATAGTGTAACAGAACACAGCAAAACGAACTACGTTTTCAATGGAACGATGCTCAACGCATTTGGTTTTGTTTTCGCGCGGAAGAAACGAGCAAAAACGCCGCAGTCAAAACAAGTTTGAGCAAACGGCACAACTGGGCGCGCGGGCGCGTCGTCTGCTTCGGCGCGCGCGCGCGCATCACGTGACATCGACGTCACGATCACGTGATATACCTGTTTCCGATAGCCGCGCCCCCTCGCGCTCGCTGCACGCACCACTGCCGGCCGGCCGCCCGTGGGCTGCGTGCGCTACCCTACCTTTATACCTGTGCTCGTGCTTGCCGTCGTGGTGCTTGCAATCCCACTTTCTTGAGTAGCCGCGCGGTACGGAGGTGGTTTTTATTTGCCGGAGCGAGGCGGCGGCGATGTTCTTTGTGCGAGCCTGTCACGAGTCTGGACTCGTGCTTCTGGTCGTCTCGGCGTCGTCGTGAGTGAAGTGACATCGTGTCGTGATCTTCGAAGACTGTGTGACTTTGTTCGCCGGGAGTTTTTCCGTGGACGGCAAGTGAGCAACCCCGGAGTCGATCGCCGATTAGGAAGAGTGCTTTCGCGGGAGTGATTCACCTCGCCGACGTCGTGCGCACTTCCTCATGAAGGAGAAATCACTCCAGGTAAAAACGGAAAATTGCTCTCGTTTTCACTCTGTTGCCCGGGATGAATCGTGTCGATCGATTTATTTTACGAAAATCGACGTTAATCTCGTATTTACCTATATTGCGCAGATCTGAAGAAATCGATTTGTTTTATCTTTATTTCGGGAAACTATATTTTTTAATCGGAAAGTTAAAACAATAAAGTTGTATAGGAATATATTTGAGCTTAGGACGTTCGCAATCCGAACAAAAAAAAAACGGGACGCCGCAATATGGGACCAGTTTATTATCCCGCGGTACACGAACGGTAAAAAATTGACGTTCGCCGTTGGGACAGCTTTGCTCGCTGTAGACTAGGAATTTATCTGGTGCGGTACGACTGCTAGCCTGCAGGGGGTTTTCGAACGTGTATCATGCAGTAGTGCAATCTAATACCCCTGTCAGACGGGCACCTTGAATGTCATTTACGCTAAAGGCCTTTAGGATTTTCAAATGACATTTAAGTCTTGTCGTGTCAGACGGGCAACTCAAATGTCATTTAGGTGATGTCTATCACGATAGCAGTCTGTTGTTAACCCGGCAAACTAGTGTTCATTTTATTGTTTACTAAGTAAATAAAATGTAATGAATTCTTAGAACATTGAATTCAAACACGGTGATGAAAACTAAGTACACGTTCTGACGGAGACAAGGTGTTTTGCGGCAACTATGACACGACGTCACCAATCCAAACTAATCCGTAGCCGTAGCCGTTCCGCCGCTTGGCTCATCTGCTTTCAGAAATCCGTGCACCTTCCTCGCCGTTGTTCCTCGCGCTCTTTCGTTCTTTGCCGGATTCGTATACCCCGTTGACGTTTACGTCTGCGATTGATTCAAGCGAAGACCGTGACCGTGTAGCGATGGAGCCTGCTGACGACAAAGATCGTAGTGCGATGGCCCGGAACTGCCGGAACGTCGGATCGCGTTCCTGACGCGCAACTGAGACCGCGAGTATATTAAACAAATATATCGCAAAAGGTGTGCGAGATATACACGTTATAAGCATTTTTTTCTAAAAATAATTGCTACAAGCATTGTTTTCAATTGTATTTACATTATTTACAATGTTTTATTTCAATTCGCAGAACTTGCGCTGACCGCTGTTGACGAGACTACACATTTACGAGCCGTAAATGAGTTTGGGAGAACTCAGTTGAGCTCGAATGTCATTTAAGTCAAATGTCATTTAAGTTCCCGTGTGACACTGCCTAAATGACATTTACACTGAATGTCATTCGGGGTAAATGTCATTCGAGATGCCCGTCTGACAGGGGTATATACCTGTCGACGGGCATCTCGAGACCTTACCGAATGACATTCAGTGTAAATGCATTTAGGCTGATGTCACACGGAATCAAATGACATTTGACTTAAATGACATTCGAGCTCAACTGAGTTCTCCCAAACTCATTTACGGCTCGTAAATGTGTAGTCTCGTCAACAGCGGTCAGCGCAAGTTCCGCGAATTGAAATAAAACATTGTAAATAATGTAAATACAATTGAAAACAATGCTTGCAGCAATTATTTTTAGAAAAAAATGCTTATAACGTGTATATCTCGCACACCTTTGCGATATATTTGTTTAATATACTCGCGGTCTCAGTTGCGCGTCAGGAACGCGATCCGACGTTCCGGCAGTTCCGGATCCATCGCACTACGATCGTTGTCGTCAGCAGGCTCCATCGCTACACGGTCACGGTCTTCGCTTGAATCAATCGCAGACGTAAACGTCAACGGGGTATACGAATCCGGCGAAGAACGAAAGAGCGCGAGGAACAACGGCGAGCAAGATGCACGGATTTCCGAAAGCAGACGAGCCAAGCGGCGGAACGGCTACGGCTACGGATTAGTTGGGATTGGTGACGTCGTGTCATAGTTGCCGCAAAACACCTTGTCTCCGTCAGAACGTGTACTTAGTTTTCATCACCGTGTTTGAATTCTATGTTCTAAGAATTCATTACATTTTATTTACTTAGTAAACAATAAAATGAACACTAGTTTGCCGGGTTAACAACAGACCGCTATCGTGATAGACATCACCTAAATGACATTTGAGTTGCCCGTCTGACACGACACGACTTAAATGTCATTTGAAAATCCTAAAGGCCTTTAGCGTAAATGACATTCAAGGTGCCCGTCTGACAGGGGTATTAGGAAATCCAACTCGTTGTCCGTGTTTTGTTGGTTATTTTTGTTTTTGTTTTAGTCCAGCATCTTTCTCCGAAGGGGAACGTCACCGGAACATTTCAAGGACGGCCGGTGTCTTGAAACGGGTGCCTGGTGGTACCGCTTGCCGCTCGCTTTCAATTAATTGAGATAACATCGCGCTCCCGAGACGTGCACCCGAACCTCGCTCTCCATTGAACGAACCCAAAGCCTGTCACTGCGCGTCCTAAAAGTACCCTAAAAAAAAAAAAAACAGAATAAAAACCGTTTTGTTTAAAGCTGCTGTCACACTGGCGATACATCGTCCAAGAGAGTTTGGGAGGCTTGTTTCTACCGTTGTATGACGGTCACATTGTCTTGTAAAAACTGTTATGCGGACATGGTGTGACTAAGCCATCATTTTGATAATTCTCGTCGTGTCTGCAGCTTTTGTACAATGGATTGCGGCGTTATTTTTGCTTTGCATCCTTCGGGGAAGCATTTGACGCCCCCATTTCAAGTCGAAATCTAGGTCGATCAGAATCTATTCACCGCGTTGCTACCGAGGCTCCTGTGGAGTTTTATTAGAGCACGTTTTTTTTTCCTCTTTTCGGTTTTTTTAATTTTATTTAAGAGGGTGTTTTTTGTATTTTTATTTGAGCAATAAGCTAACGTGAAGGTTAGTCGACGTGTGTGACGGAAGTTGCCCAGATTGGGTGAGCTAGCGCGCGGGATGTGTCAGGGACAGATAACGATGCCTGATAAGAGAGAACAATCGTATTGACGAATCTGAGTTTTCGTCCCTTCTTTATCTCGAGCTCTGTAGAGGTAGCTAGCCCGTTGATTGTGACTGTTTTTTTCTTTCTTTTTTCTTGTATTTTTGCATTGTTCAGAGCGTGGTGAACCTCCGTGGGCATTGTGTTCCTATGTATATACGTGCATTCTTTTCGGATTGTTCCGAGTTTCGTGGCCGCGATGCGCGTTTATCGCCCTGGATTTTTAAGCGGACGCTCGCGTCGTCCCATCATAGATTGCTCCGGATGTCGTCCGCTAATAGTATCGCGCGATATTGGCGTCGTCTGCGACTCTTGGCCCGGTAGAATCTTCGCCTGGTATGTTTTTTTCGTCCAACGTACCTCTACTCCAAGTCGGCTATGCCAAACACGTTGTTCATCTGCTTTGTCAGCTGAATTGCGTCCAGTTATGTCATACGCGAAAGGTATGAGGAAATATGCGTTCGCGGAATCCCCCGTTCTCGGGTTTTAGCAACGCCTCAGCGAGCGGGGGCGATGCGTCCGAGGGTTCTCGCCCGAACGAGACCCACAGTGATAGTCGGATGAGTTCAGAAAATTGCGCCGGCAGCCATCTTTGTCAGTTTGAAAACACGCGATCAAAATCGCCGATATTGTTGCCTTCAATCTTCCCTTTGCGTGACGTTTCATTTTTTTTTTTATTAATCTTTGCGATTATGTGGTGGCAACTGTGGAGGCTGTGATGCGTCTGCTATCGATTCAGCGGCAAATCGAAGGTCTGGGGCGTTCCTACTCCCTGAAGGTCATTGTACCCTAAGCACAGAGGCCTCAACGACCTGTGTTTGTCGCTCTTTTCGTTTTCCCAGTCTCGGGGTGTTCGTACTGTGTTCAAATACCCTAAAACATTGTTTTTTAACGTATACATTGGAGTACAGTTTAGGGTGTGTCTCTTGCAAACTAATACTCCACACTGCGTTACTTAAAATAATAATAATTATTATTATTATTGATGATAATAAACTTCGATAGTATAGGCATGAAAACCCGTTCATTTCCAGTTTAAAACATTGCCCGTATAATTAAAGTGTTACCGTTACATTCTTTATGGTTACACAGAATCAATGCTGAACGGAGTAACCCTGCGTTTTGGAAACAAAGAAGACTGCCATTCGCAGGTGCACTGGAAGGTCAACCGAGGAGGGTGGCCAGGCACACAGTCTACATTCGGATTCAATTATAACTCTCGCGCTGCAGAACCCAGGGATCCTGGGTCCGAGCCCCACCCCTGCCCGTTTCGATCTGGATGAGCATCGTACCGGCGTGCGGTCGTGTATCACTACTGCGTGGTACACGTTAAAGACCCCTAGGCTAGCGGTTGTACTGCACTGGCTAAATTGCTCATCTACAGCTGGAAGATTCGTCGCCCGTTGAGGCAGACTAAGTTCTAGGCTGTATAAACATACACACAACCCAATTTGTTTTTAATTATAACTATCGCTAATACCTACTACCGTACATTCTTATCGCAAACCACTCGCCGCGGATTCTGGCCGATATACACAGACTGAGTGGACAACGAGAAGGATCCGAAATGCTACAGAGAAAGGAACAGAAGGCAACGTCCCAACGACATACACCTGCCGCTAGCATTCTACTTTCAATAGTTGGTTTCGAACTTTACCGCGAGTATTTGTCGCCGGTACTCTTCCGTAAAGGCAGAGTGTCATGCACATGGCCGCGAAGTGCAGCGACACAACTTTTCGTTGCATTGGCCGGAGAGTCCCAAATGGTGTCAGAATTTGCATAGCGAGTACTCATCGCAGGTAAGGGCTGATTACGTAACGCGTCGACGGGCTTGTCAATGGTGACTCATTAGCGCAGCCCGTGTATACCTGGCCCGTGAGTGAATTTCGTGGTGACCCGCCGCAGAGCGCGCGTACGGACGTTGTAGTCGAGCGCGCAACCGTTCTCGCGATAGCTTCCGTTGGTGGTGCAAGGGGTGTTGCTTTCCTGGAACTGTATCACTTTGCGCGGCTCCCTGTATGACACTGAAAATGCGAGGCATTGTTCTCTTGGAAAATGTCGTGCTTATGGCGCCAGTCTGCTCCAGTGGTGCGCAAAAAAAAAAACAAAAAAACGTTCTATGATATTTTTAGTCGGCGGCAGGTTAAGAGTTCAGGAGAAATCCCTCCCAACTCTTTCCACATAACAAAAATCCAAGCCATAAAAAGAAAAAAGCTTAACGCGATAATTGCGCTAACCTGTTTTTTCTGATAAAAATTGTTTTTGACAGAGCAACTGCCGAAGATAAAGCTGCGAGCTCGATGTTCTCGGTTTCAAGAACATATCATTATTAAACGGCAATTATTTGTTCAAAGTGTTGTAATAAAAATCTTCAAAAAACAAAAACAAAACTCAGAATAACTTTTTTTTTTTTTTTTTTAGAGACATGTTGAGTTTGGTTAGTGCTTGAGTGAATTCAGCAAGGAGAACGATAGTGTCGCTTGCCCTCTTGTTCTATTAAAAAGCCAGCACGTTGGCGGGGTGGTGTCATTTTAGTTTTTTTTATCACATCAGGTCGGAACCCAAAGTAGTCACTAACAAAACAAAGTTTACAAAAAAAAAAAAAAAAAAACGTAGAGCGCGCGAGGTTTTGTTTCTTTTAAATTTTTCCTATTGGCCCTCAATCTTTTCGGTATGGGCTATCTAGCGCCCACACTCAGCCGAGTTTAAGACCACTGGCTAGAGCGTTCGTCCGCGCTAACACACCCCCGCTCAAACTTGGCGTCAGATCGACTTGCATCGTGGATCGGAACACGGTCTGTATACGACATGTCCGTACCTCGCAGGCTAACCCAACGTCTGGCGAAGCTCGGTTCTTTTCTTGACGGGTCCATTCTCTCCAACGTGCGGACGTTATGTCAGAGCGAGCACGACGAAACCTCCACCAGACAGAAGAAAAGAAACCCCGCCGGGCCGTCCCTTTTTCTTCCTTTTTGCCCATTACTTGTCTCGCTTAGCTGGCCCATTCGTTCCGGAGGGAAGCCGTCGGGCTTTTTTGGCGTTCGTTTCGAAAGAGATTTTTGTGTTTTTTTTTTCAGAAGAGAAAAAAAAAATCGACGAAGTTTTAAACGGGCACAGCAGACGCATTGGGGTCGGGACAAATATTTCTTTTTTTTTTCTTTGTGATTTAGCGAGTTTCGGAAAGCTGCAGAGCTCGTAATGGCACGCGCGCGGTGCGGCACTTGGCGCTTGGTTAGCTCGCGCGGCTGCTTACGCCGATTTTGTGCTGGACCCGTTGATGGTTATCGCCCCCCCCCCCTCCTCCCCTGTTTTTTTTTTTTAATCTTTTATATATAGTTCGTGCTTGCGTCAGGACGGCGTGTGATTTCGGTTTAGTTTCTTATGTGCAGCCGAATGCTGATTTATTTTTCGTTTCGAAATAATAGTTTGTCTAATATCATGCTCCGCATTTTTGAAAATGAGGCATTGGTCGGGGTGTTGCTATTGAAGCTTATACACTGCGTATGACGACGAACCACTGCTGAACTCATAGAATGACACTTCTCAAATAAGAAAAAAAAATTATGCGCATTATTTGTGTGCTGCGAGAAGTATTGCGTTCTAACGAGATTTTGTTGTCGGAGGAAGAAACCGTGTTCTTGGCGTTTGGAACGTGTGTACGTCTCGATAAAATAACAGCGAGCTAATCTAAAAATTC
>JAZHYW010055216.1:0-10533 GCA_037355805.1 Ixodes ricinus | reverse complement strand
TATATATATATATATATATATATATATATATATATATATGTGTATATATATCGCTAGAATAAATAGAAGTATGAAACGAGAAAACCGAAGTAAAAAACGAAACTCCGGATAGAAAAAAAATAGCGCAAATTTTTGCGCGCAAAAGGTGGCAAGCAGAAGATCATACTCCCCAATGCTTGCATAATGGACTTCCAAGAAGACAGACAGATATACACTGTTTCCCCTTGCGATGGACCGCACCGGACACTGCGAACCATTCGAGCCAATCCAGCGCCGGGAGCATGTCACGTGATTGCGCGCCTCACGCCGCTGCGCTCCTCCCGACAGACAACGCGACACTCACTCTGCATTGGACCGCGAAAGAAGAGTTCGTCGGCTCGTAGCGTGCCCTGCGCCTCGTCGTCTCTTCGGGTATGCATTGCACCAGTGTGCTCCTGGGAAATGGCATACTCGCGCACCCGGCGGAAAAAACGGCAACGCCGGGGAAGGGGGGGGGGGAAGGCTGAAGGGGGAAGGGGGGAAGAAGAAGAAGAAAGGCGCAGTACGAGCAAGCAAGCGTCTGTTTGTCTGTCGTTCGATTGGTTTCTGCGTTGTCTCGAGAATGGAGGAGAACGACTTTGCGCATCTGTGCACGAACTGCCGGTTCAGCTGTAATTTGAGCGGCGTGGACTGGGCTCGTCGTATACGTCGGCTCCTTGCTTTCCGAAAACCTCCATACAGTTCGACGTCGGCGGCGCGAAGGGGGCGCGAAGAGGGACGAGAGGTTTCGAGAGGATCGCGGCTCTATACGACGAGAGACTCGAGCGAAGAATTAAACGGAACGTAGAAGCGTCATAGGGAAGGCAGCTGTAGGTAGAATCCGTCCGCTAAGCTCCAAGAACTTATTACCCTCTTGGAGTCAAAAGGAGTTGTGGGCCGATGGAAAGTACGCGGAGCGATGTTTCGTGCGATTTGCTAATGGCCGCGCATAGGTGGCGTGCTCGCGGTGTGTTTCTTCTTTATTTTCTCATTTGCATCTTAGTCGGTGTAGGTTTCAGATTAGAGGTGTAGACACTCGTGGGAATACTCAATGTGTTGTAGACGTCAATTATAATTTTTTTTTGTATGATCACCGCGACCATGCAGACGCAGTGTGTTTTTGAACAGTGGATAAGCCGGCACTGTTTCACCAAAGTCCATTAGCGATTCTTCGACTTTTGAAAACATTTTTTTCCACTTTGCAAAAAAACTCAGTCACCTGATATTTTCATCCATCCTATAGAATGTGCAGCGATGTAATTTATATGCTTTACGGAAATCGTGTCCTGACTTCGAGTCCGTGCTACCGTTGCGGAATGTTGACTTGGCGTGGGGAGAGATCAATTTTGAATAGGCATTGAGCCCCCACTCACCCCTCCACACCCTTGGAGCGAGCGACTTTGATTTCGTATAATGTCTCGGGTGTGCTGAGAGATTTCACATAATCTTCTCGGTGATTAATCTCTTTTTAGTATTTTTTTTTAATTTTATTATACGGTGATTGCCGTTATTGGCAAGGTGGCGCAGCACATCCTCGGCTCTGTTTGTGTAACTGTAAACCAGTGGTCTCAAACTCATTTGAGTGTGGGGGACAGATAGCACACGCCGGAAAGGTCGATGGCCGACGTAAGACTTCACTTATTAACTCTTGATGCCGACTGTACACTGGTAGAAGTAGGGAGGGGGCGTTTAATATATTTAAGAAATAAGACCTCGTGCTTTATGCGTTTTCGTAAACTCGCCGGTTTTTCCAGAAACATCTTTAGATTTGATTTGTTTATATGACTACGTTGGGCCCTGACCTAATGTGATAAAAATTAGGATTATGCCGCCCCGGCAACGTGCTGCCATTTTTAATAGAACAAGAGACCAAGTACCCTGTTGTTCCTGTTCCTCAATTCACTCAGGAATTAGCCCAGCTCAACATTCCTGGCGATTTTTACTATAACACACCGAAGGAAATACGTGTCTTTTAATGGTGATCTTTTTTTTTTATGTTAGAATTCCGAGTTTGTAGTTTTACTTTTGGCAGTTGCGCCCGCTGACCGAGAGTTCTTACAGTCGAGATACATCCTTCAACGAAGAGCTCACGCTTGGAGCCTAGGGGAGGGATTGTTGTACATTATAGAAAAAGTTACGTAGCAAAAACATAAAGCGAAACAAAAGGAAAATGAACACAGATAAGTATGAACTGTGTGAATACGTTAAAAGAGCGGAGCTACTATAGGCATGAACGGTGTGAAACTTTAAAAGAAGCAGAGCTACTTTTTCGAGAGGAACTGAATCGGCGAGATAAGATCACTATGCATGGCGCGTGTCATTTGTAACGCTCGAACCATGGGAACCGGGACTCGTAGCCGGTTGTCTGCGGGCCGCTTGTTTGAGACCTTTTTAGCGGGAAAATGCACCAATATATATAGTGTATGTGGCGTATACAGTGTGCAGCGCCTCTTCTTTCGCAGCTATTCATTTGCACGACATAACAAAAAACCTAATTTTTTTTGTTGCTTCGAATTGGCACGTTGGTGCGTGCATATCAGGGCGTACAGAGCGTCGCAGAGCGATTGTAGGTCAGCTTGCTCAACGTCGTGCCAGGATTGAACAAGACGGCGCTGACGGTACCCAACTAAAAGTCACGCGCCATTTTTTTATTTTTTATTGCTGTCAATGTTTTTGTGGGGAAGAATAAAAAGAAAAAAAGAAATCCCCGATCGCGATGGAGTGTAATCGAGTGGGCAGGGTGCGGCCAGAACAACCCAGGATGACGTTGAACGAACAGGCGCAGTTAGCCGTACGAAAGATCGCCCTGTCTTTATTTTTATTTTTATTTTTATTTTTTATATACCAGGTGGGGCCGAGGGACATCGAGACCGAAAGAGAGAGATGGGGTTTGTGAGGAAGGAGAACCAATGAGGCGCCGCGGATGAGATGGGAAATTGGCCAACTACACCTTCTGTCATCTCGGGGAAAAAAGAAAGCTATAGTTTCGCGCATTGTTCGTTGGCTGCCGTGAATTGATCGTGCGTTGTTTAGTTGTCAGAGAAGAACGTGAGTTTTAGGTTATAAACGCGCACCTTTTGATAAAACAGCGAGTAATTTATCGTAAATGCGTACACAAGTACCCGGTCTTTAGGAGGAAAGACAAAAGCGTTCTTCCTCACCGGAAAGAAAAATAATTAACTATACGCTTCGCAGAACGCTCAGTCTCAGCCCAAAAGGTAGCACCTAGTCATACGGACCAGGTGGCACATTTCCAAAACAATACTCCTTCCTCATAGGAAAAAAAAAAAAAGATATATATATATATATATATATATATATATATAGGTGTATACATATATATATACGTGTATATGATATGTATATATATATTCGTATCAGTGCATCTGTAAAGATGCATCTTCGATACGGTTTGTAGCAGGTGAGTTATACGGCCAGGGGTACATTATGGGTGGCTAATCGTTGCGATAAGCTCGGCCGATTAATTGAACCTCGTTAATTAACCTTTTTTAATTAGTGGGAATAAAACATAATGGTTCCAATTGGAAACTTAGAGAGCGTCAATCGAAAACCACTAAGTCAACTCTTATAGGGAACGACTTTGAAGCTCGCGGGAACTTAGGGGCGCGCTGCTAACAGTTTGTCAGAAGCAGGCGCAGTGCCAGCAGTGGCGGAACGCGGATGATTAGATCATTATCGCGTTCCGCAACTGCAGCTTTCTGCGCCTGCTTCACGAGTGGCAACTTTTGGCGCGCCCCCCGAGCCCGTGAGCACGTTCGATGTCGTTCCCTGCCACGGTCACCTCTAGATTTGTTGGACAGAACTCAATTACGTTTAATTCAACACGGGACCATGTTTCGTTAGGTTCGTCATTGATTCCGTAAAAGAATAAAATTGTTTCTTCTTGATCTGTTTTCCGAGTCGTCCTTTCTAAAGGAGACCGCAGCAGCTTGCGCTGATAGCCTGGTTGAGAGGGCACCGAACTCCTGCATATCATCTTTGAAGGTTTTTAACAACGCAGTGTCTAGCGTTACGTCCGACGTAACCCAAGTTACGTCCAAATCTCCGCCTTCCCTAGGTTCACGGGGGAGAGAGGAGGGCGGGGGGGGGGGAGGGTTAGGTATACGCGTTTCCAGTGCTCCGTCCGGACGTAACGCTAGCCACAGCGTTTTAACAAAGCTATTTCTGTTTCCATCGCACTCAGTTCTCTTACCTGCGGGCTCTCGACGCGTTTGCCGAGTTGAACCTGATTCCGGTTTATTTCTGCCCCATCGTTTATCGGCGTTTCCTGTCCTTTATCCAGTTTCGGTAATAGCTCAACTGCCCTTCGTGCAATTTCTGGATGTGGGCGTTGGTAAGGGGCCCGGGGTTAAGTCCACGTGACGTCGCCGGAGAGAACGTCAATACCTAAGCAAGTGTAGCACAAGGACGCTCTCGATCGAATTTTTAGAGCATGGCTGGCCGCTTGCCAGCTGCATGTATCCTCGTTTCACCTTACGTCCGAGCGCAGCGAATGCCACAAGCCATCGAGCCAACGGCCGTGTCGAGTGTCACGTGACATTGGAGGGGGCGCACCGCGACTGCGGAAAGCGCATCACGGAAGGCCAGCGTCTACAAGGCGGGATTGCTTAGAATAGGCGAATTGTAGTAGAACCGTTTTTCTGCTCCGCTACGGCATTTCGGAAGAAAACGCCGCACTCTGCGCAATGCCCGCCGCCAGCCTTATCTGCATAGTTCAAGGTCTTGTAGGGGATTACGGAGCGCTTATCCGGGTGCTCAGCGGCTGTGGAAACGGTCTACTACAATTCCTCAAGAGGGAATCGTAGTAGACCGTTTTTCTCCTCCGCTACGGTATCCCGGAAGAAAACGCCGCACCTGCGCATGCCCGCCGCCAGCCTTTCTCTGCATAGTTCGGTAGGTCTTGTGGGGGATTACGGGAGGCTATCCGGGTGCTTAGCGAGCTGCGGAAACGGTCAACTCGTAGCGTCCGCTGCTTCCCAACGTGAGGTGAAATGGAGCACAGCCCCGAGAGCTGAACACAAGCGTCGCTGCGGTCGGCCGCGCCCTGATTGGGTGAGGTGTACCGTGACGTCAGGGAGGACTCCGCTCCGCGATCTCGCATCGGCCGCTTCCAGCACCGGTTTCTGGTTTGGCGTTATGTGCCGCAAGCTCTTCGAGGAGCTGGAGCTCGTTTACCCGGTGGTACAAGACGTTGAATTAGCCGATACAGTCGTGCTCCCGTACATTTATAAGCCTGCTTGTCCTTTTTACCTTTAAAATTGGGTTACGAATCCTGAGTTATCGGCGGAGACGATTCCGCCGATGAACCTCCCCGTTCACACGACACAAGGCAGTCTTGCGGAGGGGTCGGTGAAGCGGTGGCGCGGGTGTTTCAGACGCTGGAATCTGTTCCTTGCATGTTCAGTGATTTAGGACGATATTACATCCCGCTTTCAAGGCATTTGAAGCGGCATTTATATCATGGGCCTTTGGGTGGTTTCGGCAAATTAGCTCGCGACCCCGACTCTTGCGCTGCCACTCTGCATGCGCTGGTTCGCAGATGTTTTAAAGGCCCTGCGTCTGATGATCCTTGAAGTGCTCGTGGAACAGGGTTGTTTTACCTAAATGTAGCTTCTTCGTGAATTAATTATATAGTTTATACTAGCATAGTGCAGGCACATTTCTTAGAAGATGCACAATTACTGGAAATTAGTTTGTATGATAGCAGCAAAAACGGCCGAATTGCCCCCAGTTGCTCTGAATGATATTGTATTGAACTGCAAAAAATATGAACAGCAATAGTACCGTAATTTGGAATGTTTATACTTTTTCCTGACATTCTTTATTCCAGCCTTGGGTATTCAGAAAATACACCGTTTAGTTTGAATTATCATTTATTTCCGATTAAAAGAGACACTGCCAGGTCCCCAAAAGCTTCCTCAGCCTCCAAGCTCCCTACAGCTGGACTCTCTGACAACAGAGGAAAACAGGCGTAAAAGCGAGCATTCGAACGTGTGTCCAGTGGTAGATGCATGCACCAGTAGCAGAAAACGTGGAACCTGTGAAGGGTGACAGTCTGCGTGAGAAAAACTTCTGGTATTTTAGCTTCAGGGCAATCCGATTTACGCAAAATCTCAATTTTAGGGCTTAGTGACTAATAACGAGCTAGGCACCTTCGCTTACCTTTGTTATACATTACTTGAGGGTTGATATAAACAAGTCAACAGATACCAACTCCGTGTAGTCCATTGAAATAATTATCCGAATCCAGCAAAGCCTCAAATGCGAGCAATGTATATAATAAATGTTCCTTGTTTTTTTTACTTTGCCCCTGCATTTGAACTGTCTTACTTGTGATTCTCTCCCCCATGGCCCAGACTGTATTTAGCATGTTGCTCGAGCAGCATGCAGCTTTTCTGCTTCGGCGATCTTGTTTAAAAAGCAGAGATACAAAAAGAAATAGTATACATAACCTGCCAATTTATTCAGGCCATCAGCAGAATTTATTGTGTGAGATGTATATCTATAGTGATGCTCCTGCAATTGTGGCCATATTTCTTTATTTTCAAATACCAGCTGTGATTCATGCGTTGCTTGCCCTGTCAACCATGCTTAAAATGTTGGTTGCAAGTTTCGCCTGCAGCTACAGGCCATACCTCAATAAAGCCACATATAAAATTTACACTTCCTACGAAACACACGCCAAAAAACAAATAGACGAGCGCGCCGACAGCCAGCGTCGTCACAGCCTCCACAGGGCGAGCGGGGCGAGTCGGGGAAAAATTCTCTCCTCGCCGTGACGTCATCCTGGTTCGCCGTAAGGGGGCGCCACGCAAACTTCTCGGGCTAATAGTTAATTTTCGCCAGTTGCCGCCTCGTCACTTGTCATATCTGCAAAAGGTCCGTTGTCACGTGGATCAGTTGGAATATCATTCCCCTCTCGAGACGTGCTCACCATGAGCTGCTGTACTGCTATCTGCGAAAAAACTGTCATGTGCATTTTTTTCTTTTTTTTTATAGTGAAAGTTGTATTACACAGACTTGTGCTTTAATTATCAATACTGAAATTTAGGTAGGTTGCACATCGACCTTTGAAAATGAATGATCAGTTTGAGCCAGTGTTGGCCGTAACGCGTTACAAGTAACGGCGTTATCGGTAACGCGGTGCTTTTTTTCGGTAGCGCGGAACGTACTCGTTGCTTTTTTTTCAAAACAGTAACGGGTAACGTATTTACATTACCTATTTCGAGTAACGGGTAACGGAGTTACGTTACTCGTTACTTTTTCTTTCCAACACTTAAGATCGTTACACTTCATTTTTTTTTTCTGTGTGCCAAACCATGTAAAACTTTTTGTTTTTGCATTTGTTGCGTTTTGTTTTTTTTTTTTGTGAGTATTAGGTGAAATTGTAAAAAAGATACTGTTCAGCTTTCGCATGGACATAATGTGTAGATGCCCCTAGATTAAGATTAGGTTAAGTTCTAGGGTAATTAGGTACCTTCCTAGTACTTAGTGAGTGAATCATGATAGGTACACGCAGAGTGCCGGTCACTCGGAGTCAGTGATGATCGCTTCTAGAATGTATAGTAGTCAGAAAGCCTGACATCTAGCGCACTGATGGCGATGTGCGCAGCAACTGTGAGGTAGCTTTCTCCCTGTCAAACAAATATTTAAATCTGTACAATATCGTTACTTAAAACCCTGAAACGATTGACTGAGTCTCGCGGTCCTTGCAGCAACCACGTAGTCAGGATTTTGTTTGGGGGAGGGGGGGGGGGGGGGGTGTCGGGTCGGGTCGGGTTATGGGCGCCCATGACAAATGAGCTTTATGAGGCGGAGGGATCATAGAGAGTTGACCCCCGCAAAATGAAAGAATTCGGGGGGAGGGGGGGGGGGGCAGGCCCCATGGGTTCCTCTTACCCCCTCCCCCTAGATACGTGCCTGCCTTGCACCAAGGGGGACACTACGGGCATCACCATCTCGAAACTGAGGATGCCCTTTTCCATTCAAGATTAGGAACACCAGGGGTTGGGTTATGGTCGAGGTGAGAGCGTTCTCGGCTATTGATTGGGCGTGGCGCCAAAGCTTGTGAGTAATCAACCAAACATACATTTTAGAGCGCAGCTCTTAGGCGCCTGTTCCGGCTGAGCGGCGTCGCCGTCGCCGTCGGCGTCGGCGTCGGCGTAATTGCGCGGTGCATTATGGGTAATTTTTTCCGAAGGGACCCGAGGTCCTCCCGAGGAACCGAGGTCGTCACGAAGGGAACCCGAGGTCCTTCGGAGGACCTCGGTCCCTTCGGCACGACCTCGGGAGGACCTCGGGTTTCTTCGGGAGGGACCTCGGGTTCCTTCGGGAGTTGCATGCAACCGGTTGCATGCAGCTTGTTGCATGTAACTGGCATGCAACAAGTTGTATGCAACCTGTTGCATGCAATCCAGGTTGCATGCAACCTGATGACGTCATCGGCATCCGCATCGTCATCATCATAAATTACGTCATCAGTGACGTCATTGGCATCCGCATCGTCATCATCACTGATGACGTCATCAGTGACGTCACCGATGACATCATTGGATCGTCATCGTCAAGGTCACGTGACCCCGAGGTCACGTGACCCCCCCCCCGAGGTCACGTAACCCCCCCGAGGTCAGATGCTGCGCTCTAATTCGGCGTTACATTGAGTTGTAAACGGCTTTCATTTTTTGACCCGTTCGCGACTTCAATATCGAGCAGTATTTTGGGGCAAACGTGTCACCAGCATACAAATGCCGGAAGAGGTATTGCAGTCTCCTCATGTACTTGTCCCTAGTACTCATTCATCCACCGTCCGATGTTAACTTGTGTATATAATACGGATGCAGACTAACTTGATATTATCAGATTAAGCCCAAGTTGAATTGGATTGAATGAATGTTTATTTTTCCGGAATCAACCGAAATGGAGACAGGGACTAAAAGGCGTGAAGTCTGACAAGGTCTCTGTCCCAATGCAGCGCTTTCCAGCAGCACACAGTTTACAAAGTTAACGCTTAGTAGTAAACAAATTATTCATTTTAAGAATATACCAGAAAAACAACTAGTTAATACATACAGATTCAGATAATAAGAGGTTACCAGTGCCCACCATGAGTCAGTGGCTTCAACGTGAGATAAAAGACGATCACAATTTTAGCCGGCGTCTGATCTCACTTCACCGCTGCGCACAAATCGTAACAGACGATGAACTTTCTTTTTCTTCTTTTTTCTGTTTGTTAACAGACGACTTGTGGTGTTTTCTCGTTTCATTTCCGTCTGCTAATGTAGCTTTGTTAGCAGGCTAACCGGCACAGTGGCTTAAAGGCGTAGTGTAGTTACCGCGTAGCCTCCACCTTGCATCGGGAACGGCCGCTCCTTGGAAGACGGTGTAGACGGCGCTTCGATCCGCAGCACCGTTCGGGTGCCTCCACCGGCCGGCAGATAGAGGCACCCTAACACACTTCATAACTAATATAAATACCTCGCAAACAATTATTTGTTTCCAGTGAACTTCCCATGACATGATTTGTGTTCGTAGGTGAATAAAAATGTGAAACTAGCAGACGACAGTGAAGTCGACCGCTGCGAATCGGCCGGAGCTGGCCGGAGCCAAGCTGGCCAAGCGGCCAAGCCGGAGCCATAGCCGGAACGACGGTGCTGCAAGCGCCAGCGCCACCCGCGGCCGTCTTCCAACGCTGTGCCGCTTCTCTGGTTTCCTTCGTTACACTACCCCCTTTAAGCCACTGTACTAACTGTGTTCTTCGCTCGCGTTAGCAGACAAACCGCCCATGAACGTTATCTTCGATCGCTCGATCCGCTAGAGGCAAATAGACTTCTTCCGAAACTAGAAGCGCCCCATCGCGGCGAAATGCCACGCAGTACACTCTGGGAACTAGTTGGCCGCTCAGTTTCGGTTTCGATTGAGGAGCTTCGATTCGTGCTATCACGCCGTGACCGAATGCGCTGCTTGCGTTTTCGATTGTCCGACCTCCCACGAATGTACAATACTCTTTGCATTCTCGAGCGATATGGAAGGACAGACCGGGGCACTTTTCTTGGTTCCCGACATGCCGGATGTTGTGCCTGCGGATGCAAACGTATTAAGACATGACATAGTCCCCTCACCCCACGATTGTATCTTTGAGCTCACTTTCAATAATCCTGTCTAGTACCAGTGAACCACAATTGAAATTCGGTCACTTTGAGCCCCACAAGTATTTTGTTTGCCAGACGCCCGCTTCACGTTACTTCATTGAGAAGAAAAAAGAACAAGCCGCATCCTCACAGGATGCTCACAGTTGAGCAGCAACGTTGGCGCGTGAAACTTTTAAGGAAACACAATGAATTCGCACTCACTACAGCACAGAACGTTACTATGAAGTCCTCCTTGTGTCATCATATATCTCCTACTAAACTTTGTATGCCGATTGGAATTAAGCTTTCGCAAACGCCGAGGTCGGCTAGCTACGACGGAGTCCCTGACATGCGTCGCCTGCTCCTC
>JAZHYW010055215.1:0-34128 GCA_037355805.1 Ixodes ricinus | reverse complement strand
CGTATTTACTCGCAGAATGAACACACTTTTTTTTTCGAAAGATCGATGCAAAGTTGGGGGGGGGGCATTCATTACGCAAAGTAAAATTTTTCCGTCCGTATTTCCTCGCATAATGAACGGACCTTTTATCCCGAAAATCGACGTAACTTCTAATCTCTTTGCGCGCAGCGCACGACTCAAAAAACCAAACTGCGATGCGCAAAAGAAAAAGCTCCTCTCCATGTTTTTCTTTTTTTCTTGCGCATTTCTTTCTTTCCGTTCCTCTTTCTTATTTCCTTGCGCACGGCGCGCGACCCCGAAACCAAACTGCATTGTGCAAAAAAAAAAGGAAAAAGCTTCTCTCAGGGGTGGAAGCGGGCTAGAGCCTTTTGTAGCAGGGCTGGGAGCAGCAAAAGTCCCACTTTGGAGCAGTTTTGGAGCAGTAAAAGGCTCGCTTTAGAGCAGCTCGGGAGCAGCAAAAGGAAGTTTTGTAGCCGTAGAAGTAGGTTTTGGAGCAGGTCACGGAGGTCAAACAGGTGTCTAAATGTGATTTGTTGTTGCTAAATGTGAAAATGTAGCAAAAATATATACATGCACATCCCAGAATAATTTTCAAGCAACATACATACATACCTTTCTATTTCTATTGCATTGAAATATGGAATATTGGCAATTTATGCAAAGGAAAGGCTTTGAGAACCATTCCAGCAGCAGGCAGAGTCATGACAGACTTTATATGGGAGGCCCCGACAATAAAAGCACAACTTGAGCCACGCCAGTACAAAACCGTCTATTTAAAGGGCCCCTGAAGAAGAAAAAAAAAAGTTTGTTTTAAAACAATCTATTTGGGACACGCGTGTAAAAAATTAATTTTACGCTGAAAAAATTTTTTAGAGCAATATTGACTGCGCCAGACGCAATTTAGTCGGTAGTCACCTCCTTTCCGCTTTTTCTCTCTCTCGGCATTTCGGTCGCGTGGAGGAGAGGTACTCCCCGCCTCCTCGTAGTGGATCGGCTTGGCTGCTTGGCTGGCTTGTCTGCACCCCGTACAAGAGCCGTTGCTACTTCCTGTGTCTGTTGGTCGCACGTCGTACCGCATCGTACAGCCGATTCACACGACGGCCCGAATCGCGATTTTTGTCCGCAGATCGTGTACCAAGTGACCCGGCACGTCACCGATTCCTGCAATCCGCGCCTCGTCGCGGACGCGCCTTTTCACTTGCGGATTTTTGGCGGGAAATTGACTTGAAAAGCGTTTTGTCTGGCAACGGTACATTGTTTTCTTGTTTTTGTTTCTGGGCACGCTGGGCGATGAAAACAAAAGTGGCGCATCGTTGTGTTTTGTGCGTTCGCTGGTTCATTTTGTCGGGCATTTCTTCGTTCCACGTGTGAAAGGAACTGCAGAAACTTTGTCTGGCTGACGCGACGCAGGTTCCTGTACTCCTCCGGGTCCGCGTCAAGAAGCTTCCGTCAAAACTCGTCTAGCACGCCGCGATGATTCTTGCACGTCCAATCAAGATTTCACCGAGCAAGACCTCTCTTGTGGCTGGGTGAACTTGAGTGTTGTGCACGAGCGCGGAGTGCGTGAAGGCATCTCCAAATGCCCCTTCGCGAGCCCAGAACTTCGTCACTTCTACGCGGAACCCTTCTCGAGCAGGACCATGCCTGTGTCACTCTCATGCTTTGGGTTAGTAAAGCTAGTGGCGCTTCGCGCGAAGCCTATCACGGTGTTTTGTCTCGATCTGTATGTGACAGCGGCGTACGATTCTTTATCGCGGTAGCAAACGTCGATTTCTCTCTTGGACAACGTTGCCACGGTGCGATGTTGGAGTTTCGCGGCACTGTGGGGTGGCGACCAGGTTCGGTCCGTCCTCGCTGTCGTCTGCTCGTCGTCTCCTTCGTGTGGATGCGCTTGGGAGACAGACGAACCGCAGACATGTCGTCACCCTCCGCGGACCAGTCCGTCATGTGAATCGGCCATGACTAACTAACACAAGCAACAAGCCCTCTTCAGTAGGTCTTCACATATAAACGCGTTAAAACTATAAAACCACCCGAGGACGCGAGACGCGTTGCAAGACCGCGACCATGACAGAAAACAAAATGGCGAAGCTTTTGTTTGTTGTTTTATCCGAACGGAAGTAACGATTTTGTAAAACGTTTGTAAACAATTACGACGTTCATTTGATGGATTGTTTCTTAAAGCTAAAAGTATGTAATTCAAAAGGCGATTTCAAGAGATCACAAAGATTTTATAACCAACATCAGAGCTGTCACTCATTCTTTTGGCCAATGAGAAGCTGATTTGAATGACCATCGTTACTAATGAGAAGCCGAGCTGAATGACCTGGAATTTGCGCGAAAATTTCAAATAAATCTCTCGCCGTCAATATTGCTCTAAAAATTTTTTTCGCGTAAAATTCATTTTTTGTACACGCGTGTCTCAACCAGACTGTTTTAAAAACTTATTTTTTCTTTTTTCAGGGGCCCTTTAATAGACCAATTGTAAACATGTATCCAGAAAACTAAACCACTGCAAGGTGTCAGATAAACTACCTTCGCTGACTACAGTTTTGTTTAATAAAGAATACACACACGTTCAATCACTGCTTAAAAAGCCCTATATCAAGTTTATAACAAAATACAAGGCTACGGACATTTGACAAAAATTCAGATGCAAAATAAAATGTGTATTTTATATCTTAAGAATACCACAGTCACTCGTACATATGCAGCTTTAAGCATCGACTAGAAGAGCAACACAACCTTATGTACTCCATAAAATGTTGTGCATTGCGTGTCTCCATAAAAAAAAATTAAGGTACCACAACATGTTTCAAAATAAAGCAGTCCTTGCTGACCTGTTTTCATTAAATACAAATGTTCTTAATCCCTGTTCATAAAATACAGTAATCCCTACACCCAAGCTAACATACAAAGCTATATCTAAATTACTTTAGATGGAAAAATATATTGTCTTAAAAATATCACAGCCACTAATAGAATGCATGTGCCTGTGCTCGCGATTCTTCACGGCTAAGCGTCCAAATATGGTATGCTACCAAATAACAGGTAAAACTAGTAAAGACCATTTATTTTTACTCATGTTGACGCATGTGCATGCGCTCGCAAAGAAAAACAAACGAAACTAACATAGCGCGTGTTTCTTAACTGCGTTCACAAAGAAAAACAAACGTAACTAACATAGTACGTGTTTCTTAACGGCTAAGCGTCAAAATATGGTACGCTACCAAATAACAGGTAAAGCTAGTAAAGACCAACTACTTCTGCTCATGTTGATGGCCGAGGTAGCCCACCGGTGCCGAGACACCAACTCCCACGATCACGGCAAATCGGGACCACGGGCAACTGCATACGCGCTTCAACCGCACCAACCAACTATGCCCGAAACCAAACCGATGTGTTCGTATATCAAGCTCTTTGTAGTCAAAATCGACATCTCACTCTCGATGAACTAAAATCGACGCCTCGCCCTGCGGTTACACGTGGTTCGGAGCCCCAGTCGAGTTGGTACGAGTCACCCGCACTGACGCCTAAACAAAAGTACACACCACATGGTGGCCAGTGGCCGACCGTTTTCCGCTAAATTTAAAGAAAACACAAAAACAAAAAAAGCTGAAATTGGCGTTTTGGAGCAGGCTAGGCGCAGGAAGTGAATTGGCGCAGGGTGGCGCAGCGCTCCACCCCTGTTCTCTTTATGTTTTTTTCTCTTAATTCCGTGGATTTTTTTTTTTTTTTTTACCGCCTTTTGCAAGTTGTTTTGTTTTGCTTGCTTAGGCGAGGGCTTCTCCGCTTCTCTTTCCTATCTCCTTTCGCGACGGCGCACGACCCTAAGTCCAGACTGCGCTGTGCAAGAAAAAAAAAGCTCCTCTCCATGTTTTTTTTTTTCTTGCTTTTGTTGGATCTTTTTTATTTTTTAACGCCTTTTGCAAGGTGTTTTGTTTGCACTACGCTGCCCATGCATTCGCGACCTCGCTGCACCAGAATAAAAAACGCATTCATTTCGCGCGTGGGGTAGGGGGTCAAAATTTTGACATCCGAGTTGGGGGTGCGTTTAATAAGCGAGTGAAAAAAAGTCAAAATTTTGAGAGCCGACTTGGGGGTGCGTTCATTACGCGAGTGCGTTCACTGTGCGAGTAAATACGATAACGTTCAAGCATTGCGCTCAAGTGACACACAAGTCCAGGTCGTTACAAGCAATATATAGCCCCACAGAGGCTATATTTCTTACTAACCTTGACATAAGGGTGTCAGCATGATGCCCTGGCAACATGTCAAGTTCAGGTGTCATGTGATGTTACAATGTCACATGACATCATATCACATGACATTGTAATGTCACATGGCACCTGATATCACGTGAACTCATGATATCATGTCAGATGATATCAAGTGACTGTGATGTCATGAGATCACATGACAATGCAACATCACGTGTCACGTGACACCATGACGTTGCATGATGTCCAACACACACAGACACACAGCACGCGCCTAGCTCATTCGCAACTAATTTTACGTGTGTCTCCGTGTTTATCAGGTCTCAACCCTTTCAAGCGCTACGTACACAAATGTGTACACGTAAACACTGTTGTTGTTTTTAGGGAATATATAAATATGGAGTCGTTCGATCAATTTTAGCGGAACTGTATACTCTACGTCTACGCTACCAGAGTTTGTGGAGCAAATCTTAGTGCAAATTTTATTCACAAATCGAGTTTGCTGGAGAAAATGTTTTCCCGATAAATGGCGAGCGGCGTTAGAAAGGGATAAAGACGTGCTTAAATTTTTCCTTTCAATCCCTAAAAACGAGAAATTTCTTCCTTCATTTTTTTCCACCAACCTGCAGAAGCACTGAGGCAGCTCTCCGCTTCCGTACAGAGAAGCCAGGAACGGACTGTTCCCATACCTCCCCAGAGACTCCAGGAACTTCTGTGTTGACTTCAGACCCTGCCGAAAAAATTCCCCGAGACATAAGAAGGGTCCCTTAATGTACCGTTTAGGGAGATGCGGAGATGCCATTCATTGCAGTACCCGACACCGACTGCACATGCTCCACGGGGAATACACAAAGAAGTAGCCGGTAACGAAATGTCGCCGTATCACTGTCGATGCCACAAGCTCGTGCCAGGAGACACGCTTTCACAAGCTCATGAATAAATGAAGAACAAGAAGCGTCGCGAGCAATATCGTAACATGTCATCACCCCAAGCAAAGCACACTTGAAGGTACCCAGACATAGGTCCTGGACACCATTCACAAAGCGAGGCGGAGACTTGCCACGAATCCATGTATGTTTCTCCTTAGAAGCCGGTGCAATGACAAAAACTAAGCGGAAAAAGACCCGTGGTTTTTCAAACAAAGCGAATTGCAACTTTCACCGTCCTGTGCTTCCCCACCAAGGGCTGTCAATTTTGCCAGAAGGTGGACTGTGACAGTTGGAATTTTACTACCAATATATAAATTGTGATGGAAGTTTTGTCATTATATAGTCGGTGACAGGTTAAGAATTCATTAGAAGCTCTGCCTCCAGTGCGAGCTTCCTGCCTTTGATAACACTCGGTCACATGCGCAGCCCAAGCTCGCCGGAAGGCAAGGAGCACATGCCGGAGGCGGAGCTCATACTTGCAGTAGTAATTCAATTACAGTAATTGAATTACTATAATTTAATTACTTTTCTTGGTAATTTGTAATTATAATTAATTACTTTTGGCTGAAAGGAATTGTAATTGTAATTTAATTCCTTTCTATTGTCAGTAATTGCAAAATTTCAGGCACAATTACAATTACTTTTGCAAAACTTCGCGGCGCCGACGGAACCTCTCTGAAAGCGCTCGCACAAGCGGCCTAGCTATCGGTGATACACTCCCACACAGACACGCACTTACACACACGCACAACATAAATAGCGTCGCAATGTTTGCTATTTTACTGCTTACATTGCGGGCTGAGAGACAATTCCTCTTTGGAGCCTACCCCAACTACAGCGTGTAGCGTTGTTGGGGTGGACTCCGAGGTTGGGAATTTTAATTGTCTATGAAGTTATTTCTTTATCCTCTTCGCCAGTTATTTACGTTCCTCTTCCAGTACTGTCGCATATTTATATCTTTGTATTATCTTTAAGTTTATTTCCTGTGGGTTTTACTTTGGATAGTACTTGCAGAAGCATCTTGGAGACTGACCTCGTACCTGTGAATATTGTCACCATTGATTCGGGAGCCCCTGTTCGGCTCTTACATATTTCTGAGCCATTATAATTTCAACTCAATGTAAGTAAGTTATAATACCATCATGTTTGTATGTGAATGCAGTCGTATTAGCGCATGTGGATTTTAGATTTATAATAACACATTTATAATAATATTCATATGTGACTAATTGTCACATTTTTATTTGCCTGGCTAACAAAAAAGTTTGTCAACCCAATTTTCTTTCTCTAGCTATCTCAGCGTTTTCGAGCATATGAACTAATTTATTAATATTTATTAAAAATATAAGAGCGTAGTACTTCATTGCTGCAAACTGTCAAGTTCTATCTTGAATTTAACAAAATTCATAAAAGGAAAGTACAGTATATGTCATTTATGTAGCGATGCTTAAGCCTTTTGAAACATTGGGGCAAGGAATGAACAAATAAATATGTTGCACTCTATACAACTCGTTTCAAGTTATATAGCCCAAGTCGGGTTGCTCTCAGAAGTAAGTAATTCTAAAGTAATTGCACTATTTTTAAAAAGTAATTTGAAATTGGAATTAATTACTTCCTATATACTAGTAATTGTAATTGTAGTTAAACTACTTTTGAAGCAAAGTAATTGTAATTAAATTACATTTTGGAAGTAATTTACCCATGTATGGCGGAGCTACTGGGTTCTTAGCCTGTCATCAACTGTAGTATGCCTAGATTGTGGTCTTAACCTTGCCACTTATTTGGCATTGAAGGTTTAATGCAGCTCAATGAACTTCTAAAGGCAAGACAGTGGGATGGAATAGGAGAGAGTCCCACCTGTAGAGTAGGGGTCTGATCGTCCACCATGGCAATGGCGTGAAGAATGTAGTGCTCCAGGTTCTGTGTCAGCTGCCTCGTGCTCAGGAACTCCCTAAAGGGCTTTCCTTCGAACCCTACACACAGAGAGCAGTCAGGTTTCCAGCTGTTAGTTTCTAGCCAGTCTCACTTTGCTACGAGCACAGCTCCCTCTGCTTGCCGATGTTGGAAGTTTTTAGCGAGTACAGTCGATAAAAAGCTCTCGGACCGACAACAAAGTTCTCTCATTGGCTAATAGTACCAAGGCCTACCGACTCCAAACAAGCTTGAGGTTTCCTATACGGTGTACAAGTTTGTTTGCTTCTTGTGAAAAGGGGACGGTGATGTCACGGTGCCGAACTCTGATTGGATAAATAGTGGGTGACACCGAAGGCTACCTGCATTAGGCCCGCTTCAGACGGAGCAATTTCACCCAGCAACTTGACGTCGCAACACAAGCAACACAGGCTGTCCGCCTTCACACGCAACAACCGAATTGCTACGACTTGCTATCATCATCATTCACTTTGAATTTTCTTTCACTATTTAGACGCCCAGCTACGCGCTAAAAACGTGTTTTTATATCTTTGAGTGGCGTTGAGAATTCTAACTCATCTTTCTGCAAAGGTTTATTTCCAAAAACAATAGATTTCAAACCAGAACTAAGTCATTAGCTGTCATCATCACCACCACGGGAGTGCCACATGAAAATATTGAGTCCCTGATTGGCTGCTGCTGCTTCAAACGTCTCCGAGTTGTTTGAGTTGCTCGTCCGTTTCGAGTCGGACCCGATCTCAGCAATTCATGTCGATCTAGGGAAAGCTAGGGAACAACCCGCCAGCAACCTCAAAATTGCTGGAAATGTTGCCCCGTCTGAAGCGGGTCTTAGTCTTTGCCTACTACGTCCCTCCAATGGGAGCAACCAAGACCGTCGTCTGCTCCTCGCACAGGAGGAGCAGCGGTGTACACGGGCAGGGCCTACTGGGTCGCAGCCGTCCCCGCCCCCAAATTTTGCAGGCTGGGGTAGGGGGCTGGGGCAATTCCTCGACCCAAGCTTCGTAAGGTATGCGCGCCGCTCAGTTCCGCAGTTGAGCACTTCAGCAACTACGCACTCGCAGCCATTTCGAGAGCGGCTTGACTTGGCCTGGCTGCTTAGTGGCAAAGAAAATTGGCCTGGTGGGTTTGGTGGCTAGCTAGGTTGGACGTAATTTGAGACTCTCGGAGCCGAGAATTGGAGGTGCGCTCATTACGCGAGGGAAAAAAAAAAGTCCAAATATTGGCACACCTTGTATGCGAGTGCGTTCATTATGCGAGTAAATACGGTATGTACTTGTGTGCTGCACTCCCAATAACCAAATTGTTTGCACTGAGGCCTAGACAGCAAGAAGGTAGTTTACCGTAGAATACCAAGCATCCACCTATTCTGCACTAAGCACCCACCCCAAAATTTGAAACATCTGACAAAATATGACAGTGCATATATGTATGTAAAATTTATGACCTCACATGCGCCCATCCCCTATTTTTGCACAATTATCTTCAACTTTTGAGTGGGCGCATGCTCGGTTTTTTGCGTTACCTTAAAATGATGAAGGGTGTCCTCGTTGACGGGAAAATTGTTCAGTGTAGCTCGTGCTCGTAGTTGCGGTACGATCATGAGACAATACCGTGTTTGCACGATTGCAACGCGCCCCGATTGTAACGCGCAGGTATATTTAGCCCTCAAATATTCGAAAAATAACTTGATGCCGATTGCACCGCGCAGGTAAAAAAATGGAGGGTGAATACCACATACCTGAAATACACATTTTATGGAACGAGTAAACTCACATATACACTTGAAACAACCACACTAGACAGTCTTTGAGCTCTGGAAAGCGTCCACGTTGGGGGCCTTTGAACCCTTTCCGCGTAACTTTGCAGGCGAAAATCCTGGCCCGTTGTTTACGGCAGTCGTGCACGTACGTCTCCGGGACGCCCAATGCTCGTGACGCAGCTCGGTTGCGTTCCTGTTCCCCAAGGATGATTGATGACTTTGCGCTTGAAAGACGCCTCATAATATGAACGCGCCTTTTCTCCGAGCGAAAACGGGAGTGACCGGTGCGACCATCGGGAACGCAAAAAGATGGCGTCGCGTCGAGTTCACTTTAGTTGGACCACGTGATAGAGAGATGGATAAATAGATAGCGGCTGTACCTTTGAAACAGGCGGTAGCTCGCGCCACCTAGCATACTATGTGGCCATGACGGAGTTTTGACTTTTTTGAATTTCGATTCATGGGTTCGATTGTAACGAGCATGCAAATTTGAGCTCGCATTTTCCGGAAAAAAAGTGCGCGTTATAATCGTGCAAACACGGTATATGGTTAGTTGAGCTCTTATAGCGAGTTCGTTTCACGGCACTCGTGCCCACGCGTGCCCACTCGCAGCGTGGAGCGGGTTCGTTTCAGCCGCCACTCCACGAGTGGTTGCACTCTCCGTGTTCGTTTCAGCGCCGACACCTCACGCGTGCATGCACTCGCTGCACCGAGAAAATCGGGAGTGCGCCAAAATGCAATACCGTCATGCCTCGCTCCGGTGAGGCCATCGAGAAGCGGGAGCAGACGACGAAAGTTCGTCTGCTACGATGTGTCGCGAAACCAAAAGGAAAAAAAGATTTTCAGATAGAAATCGCGTTTCGCGGGCAACGAAATCAAACGCGAGCTTGAATTGTGAGCGTCTGTTACTTCATGACGGAAGCAATTAACCAACCGTGCTTTACTTCCAGGTTTTAAGTCGCTCTGTTGCCGTACAGACGCTGAACTATACCAGTGTGTAAAGAAATGATCAGAACAAACGCATCAGCGGCCCCCGAGATGTTTATCACCATCCGTGTGCGGGTGGAAAATTAAACATTTGTCGACAAAACTCTCCCAGCAGAAACCTGTGACTGCCTAATAAGCATCAAAGAAAGCTAAACATAGTGACTTTACCCGAGGCTTGGGCAACATTATTATGTTTCACATTTACCTACGTCAGCTAACTTGCCCCGTCGTATTTTGTTCGATAAAGCTCTCGTTCTCGACGCCCTCACCAAGGCTAATATCTGATCCACCTGTGATGACAACCGGAATTGAAAGTCCCACGAAAAGTTTTGCTGGATATTCCAACAGACTAGTTTTAAGCCGTGCCCTTTCAGTGGTTCACGCATAATACCATGCTCGAACGGATCAAGCTTCTGCTCGGACAGCGTCATCAGTTTTCTTCAGTGTAAGCGGTTATAAAGAGATCACAACCAGCTGCTTTGCAGACAGCTGGTTGCGGAAATTTACGCCGTCCGTAACTACCTCTACGACCACCGTGTTGCTTAAGGGGGACATGGGCCTAAGTCTTAAAATTTTTCAAAAAAATTCATTTTTCAATTTTGAGGTTTTCGGTTTTAGAAACTAATTATACACCCTTACACTAAATTTCATAACCGTGCGCCAAATAGTTATGTTGATATAAAATATTTTCAACACATTGTGAAGCAGTAACAAAGCAAAGGAGTTCAATGTTTGAATGCATTTTTCTCAGTTCCGCTTTTTGCTGCCAATTTCATACGAAGGAATCTTTTGTTCGAAGGTAAAATTATTCTGATACCACGATCAAGATGTTTCTGAACTGAAATTTACTGGGGAATCGGGCTATCTACTTTATTTCGTTTTAAATTAAAGTCCTCATTGAGAAAAAACTATGTTTTCAAAAATTGACATAGGACAGATATGTATCTCATATGTTGAGGTAATAACTCTTCCTGAAATATTTACATTTGAGTTATAAAAACTAGATAGCCCGAAGTCGCACATCTTCCACTTTATATTCAAGCAGTTAAAATGATTCTTAATAACTTCATTTGCATATCATAGATTTCTTAATGAAGAGTGACACATGCAGGTATGTGTCACTCTGCAGGTATGTCAAGTTGTCCTAGAGAGCTGAAAGTTTGCACAGTACACCTACATCTGAAGTTAAGTCTCCCCTGCAAATCTCATTCCAGTCACTTGAGTAGTTCAGAAGTTCAACCTCTAGCCAGTGTCTCCCCTTAAAGTCATCGCAAATATAAACTACAGGTTGCAGCGACCAACGTTTGTAGATAAACGTTGGTAGCGACCGCATTCTCGCATTCCCACCCATCACTCCGAACAGAAAGGCGCTAGTTTCGGTTTGCGATCGGTACCTTTTCTCACAACATAGATGGCGGCAGCATCAGTCTTCTGCACTCGGTGCATTCGGCGTGTTCGTTTGAGTCCAGTTCTCCGTGCAACACTCTGCGAGTGCGATGCATTCTGGGAGAGAACTCCAACGGTGCCAGTGCGTGTGAAACGAACTCGCTATTAGTTTGCAACTAAATCTTAGTTAACAACAAAAAAAATTATTTAATATTTTTTTCCGGGAAAGGGGGGTTTCTTTCTCTCCCTCTCCTCCCTTCCCCCTTCCCCGCACTCTTCGTCGAAAGAAAATCCTGCGTACGCTCGTTGCATCAGGGTCAGGCGTTTGGGCACTGGATGCCGCCGTTGCCTTTTAGTACTATCAATCGCTTTTTTACCTTTACTACGGCTTCGGAAATCCAAGACTCTTTAAAAATGAGGACTTGGCTCCCTAGAAATGGGAGAGGAACTACCGTAAAATACCGGCAGAGCGCCTACACCACTTTCGCTGAAAACTGGGTTAATCTAGACATGGGCACTTGTCCAACTCAAATCAGGTGCCTAACGTATAATTTGCAGAATTCCCAAGTTTAATAGTGGGCGCTTGATTGAAGTGGGCGCTTCTGCGTTATTTTACGGCAGTTCAGAGAGAACTGTCGTTTTGTCAACAAACTACCAGAAGCTCTACAAGGAACAAGAAAATCATAGCCGAGATGTCGTCTGCTTCCCACCGGCGAAGAGGAAACAACAGCTGCAGGGGCGGAGCTCCATATGCGTTTGTCGCACACATGATCACTCCCCGTGTCAAGCGTGAAAGAATGGGTTTTGATGGGCTTCGCGCTGTATTGACTCTCGGCTCACCCCGAACCAACACAGCGCTATAGTGACACGTTGTAAGCAGACGAAAACCGTGAACTGGCCTCGGTATTCCTCGGGTGCTGCTGAAACTCCTTGCAGAAGGTGAGGAACTTCATCAGCATCCGCTTCTCGATGACGGTCACATGCTTGCAGCTGAAGACGTCCGCCTCGAGCACGGGACCTGCTGCAGAGTCCCGTCGTGATGCGTCAGGATTCGCGTGACCGCCTTGAACTCAGCGTAACGGGCGATGTTCGAGGAAATCAGCAGCTCCACGAGAGGACCTCTGCTGAACAGGAGCTGCGAGAGCCGTCGCCAAAAGACCCTCGTGTGACGCGGTTTGTTTATCCCGGGTAGGTGAACAGTCACTGAACTACCTTCGACTCTTGAGGCTGGTTCACAGATTTGCATTTAAGTGTGACCAACTGCATTACAACTTCTTTGCATTCCACTGCTACGCATTGTGCGGAGTTGAAACAAGAAGGTGGAAGTGTGCAAATAGTACTTGAGCTTTTCTGGTCATGAACTAAATTGAAGGCTTTGCAGTATTTGCAAGATGAAATCTTGTTTCATCTATGAGAACTGGTCGCTTATATCATTGTCATAATTATTTCAAGCTCAAGGTTAAAAAATAGTGTGCAACAAATTAGGAAATATAGCGTACACAGATCGGAAGTGGACCAGTATATCCGATGCATGGCGCCATACTTTGTCTCATTCTACGATAGACTAAACCCCAATGCTACACGCCGCCGGGTCCATTGACGAGCCTGTTAGAAACCCCGAGGTATATTTGCTCTGTTGTACGTATCAGTGCACCAAGACGTGTCATGCGGAGGCGAGTTTTTCGTCTGCTTATAGAGCCCTCCCGGCAGCTCTGTCTGCTTGCTACTACTGAAGACTACTGAAGGAATTAAATACCGTCTGAAAGCGATGTGGCGAAGAGAACCCGGAATTAGACCCAGTGGCCATTAAGAAATAAATATGAGTCCGATCGAGCATTCAAGATTGGATTGGATTGGATTGGATTGTTAAGGCTAAGGCGAAACGACCTTCCGTCAGTGTCGCCCGCGCAGCATAACATGTTTACTGAAATATAGCATGAATGGTTATGAAACTAAATACTATGTACCTTTACTTCACCCATATAAAATAGCGTGCCATCACAATAGAGAACCATACGCGTAAGATCAGTGCTCTTCGTGCTGTTCGTATTGGAATTTCTCTCGCGCACTCTTTTGCAAAGTGGATGCAAGCTTTTCTGAGGTAGTGCTCCGCCCACCCCAGCCTTCCGGCCCTAGTCCACTGTAGGGTGAGACGGAGTATGGTGTATTACCTCGTCTCAAGCAGTCGTAAGCGGCCATAGCGCAGTCAGTCAGACATTCCAATGCCAATGTGTGATACAGCCCTACACAGTCGCCGACCGATTTTCGGATGCAGACTTTTCGGACATGTGCGATTATTCGGACGTTTTCGTGGAACCGTCACTCAACCCATAAAGTTAATGTATAACACTGACTGAAATTTCAAATGCCATAAAGCTTATTGCTCAATATTCTGGAAATAATTTGTGCGATTTCCTCAGTTTACAGCCACAAAACAGCCGCCCCAATAGCGCTGCGAACTTAGTCACTGCCACTTTGGTTGTTTTGATTTTCCCCTGTAGCTTCGATACCACATCCTAAGCAATAAACAAGCTGGGTTGAGGCTATAGTCGAGTTTTCCGGTTCTGCTATGACCAACATGGCCGCCGTGGTCCCTGTTTTTTAGTGCAACCGCGAGAAGAGCGGCCGTCTGTTGTTCCTGTGTTCTGTGAGCGCCAAGGTCTTCTGCCGAAAGGATTAGTATTGAAGCAAGCTTCGATGGACTAAACATTGTCTCCAAACAGTGAAAATGGCACCAGCTTCAGCTTCACAATTAGTGCCAACGAAGGTGCCGACAAACGCAGCACCGTGATCAAACAGATCAACAAAGAAGTGAAAAGTGAACAATATAAAGTAAAAGTTGCACAAGAACTTAATATTGACATCATGAAAGTGGAAAGTGGCCACTAAGCAGTGGAATATGCGCGGAAATTTGGTATTTTGGCTCAAATCGATTTTTCGGACCACTTGATTATTTGCAAAATTTCAGGGTCCCCTCCAAAACTGAAAATTGGTCGGCGACTGTATTGCCGCTGAATGCTGTAAAGCACAATATTTCATGGGGCTTTGAAACAAAGCGTGACGAGCATGAAAGCAGCAAGAGCCGGTAGAAAAGAACTCGCGCCAATTTCCGTCGTTTGTTTCGGCACACTATGGGACCACCTTTTTCTGGACGTCACGGCTAGCTCTGGGGAATCGGGATCAATATGGATGATTTCTGCTCATTGTTTCGGAGCAGCGCCGCCCCCAGATCTACCCTGAATTGTGACGAACCCACTCCACAGAAATTTGTGGATTTCAGTGGAGTGGGCTTGATGAGCAAAGGGATGGGGAAATAGCCAAAGCATGCAGATGAATGAACCACACAATCGAATGGGGATGAAGGTTAGAAAGCCACCAAGACGAAATTTGACAGGGCTAAGGTTTAAACTTTAGACCTCTTCATTATCGGAGAAGTATGATAACCACTGCACCCTCCTTCCAACCCCCTCAGCCCTGTTTTGTTTTTCTATGTTTTTCCATCTGTCTCACGATTGCACCGAAATGTAAAAGTGTACACCCAAGACTTTAAGTACAGTTAGAATACAAGGTACCTTAGCTGTCTCCCACAATACTGAAGACCCTCTTGCCCAGGCAGTTTGTATGGCTTTGCTAAGCACGCTTTGGCCAGAAACACCCTGCTTTAGGAGAGAGAATAGAACGAAGCTTCATTCGCTTCCTCAATGAGGGCAAGGCCAAAGCGAATCAAACGCAGCCATCTAAAAGGGACTCGCCAAATGGGCCTCGATATTCGCGCAAACCGTACTTCCTGGCGAAACGGTAGGGGCCAAACCACTCACTAGACCTTGCCAGCTCGACTATTTCTCACCTTGGGCGCAAGATCCAGATTGAATTTGCGAGAGAGGCCAATCATCTTCGCCAAGGACCACTCTTCCTTTACTTGGCCCTTGTCTTGGGCAGATCCGGACGCTCCGTCAGCTTCCAACGATGACTCTCCGCGTTGCAGTCACGCTTCCAAACGTTGCGTCAAGCGAACTGTTGTCGCTGCCGCTCACCTCTGCGGGGTCTGCGACAGTCGCTGCAATCACAGTCGATTAGTGTTCGATCAAACGCAAGCGATACCACCCTTTGCAGGCCCAAGCACAACTTCCGATTGATTGCGTGCAAGCATGTGTGAAAATTGGTGGCGCCACCTTTAGGCACGTGTCCTCGTTTCAGGGAATCTATGGATCTGCGGACAGAATTACCAACTTTTGGGACCTTCTAGGGTAGCTGCCAAAAGAGCATACTGAAAGCATACGTCCACCGTGCAATCGTGTCTCAGCTAATAATTGTAACGTAAAATATTCAAAAATTAGCAATTCCACTGTAACCTTAACGGAGAATAGAGGGAAAAAAATTACAGTGACCTTTATCGCCAGTCTTCCACGCCATGAAATGCATTACTTCGAGAACAATTGTTTTAACTCATTCAGAAGTTTAAAGAGTCAGTTCAGAAAGCGAAGAGCATATTACCACGTGACCTTATGCCACGTGATGTCCTGCTACCCTGTCTACAAACAAGTTCACGCTTGCCCACATCAGGTGCGGGCACTGCACGCGTGCAGAGGCCAGTTTCTGGTGCAGCATAAGACATAACAAACGAGGCAATAACAAAAAACATACTAATACAAAACATTCTGGTAAAAGCGGGTGCATAGACTTTTTTTTAACTGTTCTTAGGATTAGGACAGCTCGGAACAACGTACGCCGACTGCCGCCTTCGTCGGAACCCGCGGGGCGGGCGTCCCATTGCCGACGTCGTCTGCACCCGCAACGTCTGCCGCCGGGCGAGGGCACTCGGGAGCAGAGATCAAATCGGGACAGGGACAGCTCTCAACGTCTGTTGAGCTGCTCTCCACCGAGGCCGAAACCAACGCCTCGCCAACCGCTGGGTTAACGTCGGCGACTGCTTCCGGCTGCTTGGGACAGGGACTAGGGGCTTGACGCTCCGGGATGGACTCGGGACTGCGCATAAGATCCAATGTTTTTGGTTGCATATGACTTCAGAGTCCGTAGACCGCCGCAGAACAAAAAGAAGCCCGAAGACTTAAACTGGAAAACGCTTTGTTGACAATGTGTGCTCAACTGCTAGGAGGAAACTCTGTTGTCTGAAGCGTAATCTCAAACTCGCTACCCCCGAAACAAGACTAACTGCTTATAAGGCACTAATACAACCAACTCTAGAATATGCTTATATAATTTGGGCTCCTTTTACAGACTATCAGATAACTAAACTTGAAAAAAATACAAAGAATAGCAGCGAGATTTATACTGTCGAGATGTCAAAGAAGAGAATCGGTGCAGGAAATGCTCAACGACCTAAACCTTCCACAGCTCTGTGACCGTAGAAAAATAGCTCGCCTAAAATTCTTTTAGATGCTAAAAAATGGTCTTTTTAATTTTAATGCTGTCCCTTACATAGTTGCTCAGCAAAGCAGGCCTCTCAGAAGCAACCACATGAACCAACACCAACTAGATACAGCCAATAATGATACATATAAACACTCCTTTTTTCCAAGACCTATGTCACACTGGATCAACCTACCTCAAGAAGTAGCAACAGCAAATACACTAATTTTCTTTGAAAAATGCCTATTGAACCTTTCTGATAAAGATTAACCCATCACTAGTGTTTCATTTTCCCGTAAAATCGTAAGATCTCTTTTTTCTGTGTGATGATATTGTGTGCATCCTTGTTTTGTGACTTTTTGAAGATTTATGAATTCAGTGTCGAGTGCTGTGTATTTCTATAAATGTTTGAAACACCTGTTGCACTGTGTGTGTGTAGGGACATTTTTCATGCATTCAAGTATGTTTTTATGTGTATGTTTTCAACTGTAGTTGCCATAGTGTCCGTGTTTTGTTTATTTTATCTGCTTCGTACACTCCTGTAGCAGCCTTAACAGGCTAACAGTATACATAAATAAAATACAAAATAAAAATAAACTAAACACTTCTGATCTCTCTTTGTTTCCGGCGGAAAGTGCTGACAGACGTGTAGCGGACAAGAAAATGTGAACGGGGTTTATCATGAAAAAATTTTCAGTGGGGGAAGAATGTGAAGCAAGGGATGTACATGCGTTTCCTCAATGTCGGGTTTTCGAGATATATCGTTTTATCGTTTTCCCAGTCAATAAGTTGCGCCCACATATTTTGTACGATCAGCGCGCCCGAAGTGCGTTGGAAAACTCCCATGTGTACCGCAAATTCCCGTATGAATGCTCTTCCCCTGAGAAATCGCTCACCCCGTTTTTTGGCCGAATATCGAGACCACAAAAATTCCGAAGATATCCCACTCCCGATTCCCATCGGATATTACGTGATGTCAGATGGGAATCCCATCACGTGCGCGATCTCGGTACGTGCGACGAGCGAATTTATAACGGATTTTCGGGGTCCATATCACATGAAGCGAATGACGTTTTAGCAGAAAGCTGCCATTTGAGTGAATCTATGTTTCATTGAATGTACGTATCACTGGGGGCGCGTGTAACCCTGCCCGCCCCTTCATTTATGTCGCTTCCCGGTGAAAGTCTGCGGTAGCTCCTTACAAAAGTGTTGGACCCACCTGGCTCACCCGTACATGCCACCTTGCGGCGGCTGACCATTCGCTTAAGGGGGGACACTACCCAGAAAAAAAACTTTTTACAAAAAACATTGATTTTGAAAAACTACATATTTACATCCATCTACATCCAGAGAGTATTCCCAGAAATATTTACTAGTTTACACTGCATAGTTAATTTTTTATAACTTATTTTCTGTCCACCGAAGCTAAAGAAAAGGTAGGGTTTAGAGCACTTTGAACACATTTTTCTCCGTTCCACCTTTTGGTAGAAATTCCAATTTAGTCAATCTATTGTTTGATAATGGCAATACAGGGAAGGCTCGTTCTTCACTTTTCCTGACTAAAATAAATTTAATATGGAATGCGCCTATGGAGTTTGTTTGTCACTTTACGAATGTCATTTATAAAATATGTTGACATTTTTTTCGGAGACACAGAAGACCAAAAAGTTGACCAATTTTGCAGAAGAGAAAATTGATAGAAATCAATGACTTCTTACAAAAAACTTTCCATAGGCACACCTCCTAGGCATTCTGCTACATATCTAGCGAATAAAAATCTTGAATATTGTGCTAGTTTTCTGACGATAGATTAACTTAAACAATGTAGGGCTGTTGCTGATAGAAGCTGCCCTAATCTCCTTCCCACTTAACCGACAGACCTGAACGTTTGTCATGCACCCTCTAGCATGACCACCAGCCTACCCTCGTAAATTTCATTAATTTTAAGCCAAGGGTTCAAAGTTGACCCTCCCTAGGGGTGTATCACTTAAGTGTTTTTCGATGAAAAGTCAGGGGCGAGACTTCAATCAATAAAGCGCCATTTCAAACAACTGAGTGCCACCCATGGTTCCCGTATGTTTATCCTGTGACAGCCAGGTTTGTACGGGTTCTCGTGTGTTTTACTGCACCGCGAAATGCGACATCTGTGCCAGTGTCAGTGTCAGTCACCAGTGATTACCCAGAGTTTGCAGCAAACTCCCGCGTGTTGATGTCGCACCGCGTGTTGAGTGCGAATTTTTACGGTTCGTGACCTGCAGTATCAGTTCCTGTTTCATGTATGTAGTTTGTAGGATGGCCCCTGTATTTATCACTAATTTTTTATAAAATTTTGCAGTCACATTCCTAAAGATTAGCCCACCCCATATCTGCCACCATGTATCCCTTCATTTTGGGTAGGCACTCCACGGAATTTTACGGTATCATGATCGCAATATAGTATGCACAAGCGAGCAAGTTCTAAATATTCCGTCAACAAATCAGAGACGAAATATACCTCAATGACAAATTGTCGCAGTTATCAGCAGTCGCCGTTAATCTGGGCTCTATCGAAACATATTTTTGAGAAAGGGTACTAAAATTTAGCCTATACTCAGACGGTTAAATCATTAAAAAGCTGTTTACATAATTTATAATCGTATAAAATCCACTGATACCGACACCGAAACCAACTTGCCACTAGAAAACTTGTCCGGCCATTTGTTTAACGTAGCCACTATGGTAAGAAACACTCGCTACGATAGGCAGTTTGAGCCTAGACCAGCCCGGCAGCAGTTCACTGCTTTGTGTTCGCAGCCACGGATAGACACGGACCTCATCAGGCTCGTCTGAACGCACAGCAACGGCGAGATATGCCGCTAGATTTCGAGTGGATCGTCGACGATAGCCGTGCTCATCAATCCGGCCGTGGTATCGCCTCAGGGGACCACGCCAGCGGCATGCTGCATTCGCGATCTCGCCGCTACAGCGTGGATCCAGATGCCGCTTCCAGGCGCGAATGCTGGAAGGGCTTTGTTGCTCGCACGCCTAAGAAAAAAGCCGACCTAGTGTTACTGCCTTTAGTCGGCAGGCACTTTGTGCTGTCATCTTTGGGGTCTGGACAATGGACGGTTTTACTGAACCGTGTATTCAGCGACGCTCGTGAGCGCAAGACCCTACGGCACAACAGCGATTTCCTCCAGTCGCCATTACGCTCTTACTGTAACTACATAAACATGATCACATAAGCAAGACGCAGACAGTTTCCCTGGCACCAACAAGCTATCAAAGCTGCACCTTTGACCAATCATATGACGCCGCGGCAACGCTCAGCGCCATCATGGCAGCCCAGATGTGCCGCTCTTGCTCAGTGTTGCCATGTAGGTTGCTAAAAGTGATTTGGGTGTGTACATGAAATTTCAAAATCCATTTCCTTTAAGAAAATTATTATTTTTTCCGAATGATGTTTTCGTACACATGCTCCAGGAAGGGCATCCAAATACAGTAGAAAAATTTTATACAAATCAGTGACCATCAAAATCACCGCAAGCGGATTGCCGCGTTAAGGTGCATAATCATATTGTTGTATTCTTAGCCCAGTAGGGGCTGATGCTTGTCTCGTGTGCCAATGACATATAAAAATATTTATACATAGTCACACCATTGTGTAAATGTAATTGACAAAATTTCAAATTTTTTAAATACAATGTGGTGCTTTTATAAATTTAGAAATATAATATAATGACAGCTCACGATGGCATAAATTCCTCGGTGCTATCTGAAAGCTTGTGCTGCTAAACACTTGCAATCAGTTCGGAGCAATAAATAAATGGTTTCTTAGCAGTTAAAAAAAAAAAAAATGAAGAACAAATGAGTGCATCAGTTACAGCTAATTGTGATGAACATATGAACTCATATACTGAATGCTAATATTATATCCGAGCTTGCAAATACTGACTGATTGCTGCTCAATTTCCACCATGCTCAAACAACGCCATAAATATCTCTCAGCACCAAGGGTGATCACTTATAGACACCAGTTCTATCAAAACAAATCAACACTGAAAAAAAATCAGTACAATTCCTAGCAAGCGCCCCACCCAGCAAGAGCTCCCCCCCCACTTACACTGCTAATTTCACATTTCCACACCGTTCCCGAAAGCGCCTCCTCCCCGCTCCGCACCTGTATCACGCACCGGCCGCTCGACCGCGCCAGGCAACACTGGCCTGCGAAAATTCAGTCCAGAACTAATCCAATCCACCTTTACTATGCAGCCCGATCAGCCCGGGTCGCCACGCGCCATTGTTGCTTCATTTTGGGGGGTGTCTGTCGGCTATGCATTCTTAGCACAGTGGCAAGAAAATCGAGGGTCATCCAATGACATTGTGAAAACGGAAAAACATACACCAGACGTCTCGACACATCAAGCTCGACCGATACGGGAACGGACCGCGCTTGGAGGCTGGGAGCAGCGCCCAAGCAACTGCTTCTTCTGAAGAGGCGCCAAAATAGCCAACGGCATGCAGTTGGAAAAGCATCGCTGCGAATGCAACGCCCTCGCGACCGACTCTGAGGAGTCTTTGGTGGCTTCGAAAGTAATTAACATAGAAAGTGACAAATTTTGGCCTAATAAAGCCGACGTGCCCGAGATAAATAAATAATTTAATCTGTGCACTGCGCTTTTTTTTTTTTCCTGTTCTGGAGAAAAAGTTTGTCATGTTCATCTTGAATTTTGGTACTGTTCCGAAATACGCGCCCCCCTCCTCCCACACACACACACACACAAACATACACGCACGCCGCCACTCGTGCGCTCGCGCGCGCGCGCCCACGCACACACACACGCGCACACTTTGCAGGCAATTTTGACTCCATGCGGTTGCTCGAATTTTACGGTAAACATCTCTCTCTTCTCCTTGTAAACGTGGAAAGACTACAGGAACATTCTGAAACAGACTTACACATTCACAATCTCTTTAGCATTCGAGATGACGGGTAGTTGCGGGCAGTCAACACATAGCTCTGCTTGGCATGGAGCAATGCATCAAAGCTGGACGCGTCAGTTTCTTCTTCCAGTGGGATTCTCTGAAAGTGTTGAGAAAACTTGAAATCGGTAACCATAACCAGGACAATGTCGGTATCTCCGCAACTCCACAAACAGACATCGGCTCAGTTATTTGATCCATCATGTTACCTGACTGAGTGCTAAATTAAGCAATGTTGCACAAGTACCGTGGTACCAGTGATAAAGAGAATTTTTCAAATGACTAGTAGGTTAGCTATAGGATCTCACCTTCGTAATAGTAGTCGCCTGCACTACCTAGCCTACAAACATGCAACCCTCTACGTGCTTGTTTTTGCTTTTGTTTGTTTTTCATTACCCAGTAATGCACTAAGAGTTTGAAAAAAATTAAAAAAAATTCCAAGGTTTGTTTATTGTTGAGATAACATGCATCGGCCGAATAATCGTCTTTGCCTCGAATATGGCTTTAGCAGAACCGGGACAAGAGACCAAAGTTTCAGTACTTACTTCTGCCCCTGCTCAAAAGTTACAAGCGATTTTCGAACATTTTCAGTGAGGAAATGGGGTTCATTTCTGGTAGCAGATGCCATTCCTCTCCATGTACTAGAAAGCTTTTGGTGGCATTTTCTCATTGAAAGCTCTAAAAATTGCCTACGACTTTTCAGTCAGGTAAGGATAAATGCTGAAACTTTGGCCTCCGGTTCGAACGCTAGAGCTACATTTGGGCAGAGACTAGAGCGCTTAGCCGATGCATGATGGGTCATTCCACGCCAAACGATTTTGGCCTAAATCCTAAATTCGACCCTCACAGATTCGGTCTAAAAACATTTTATGTGTCATTAGTGATGCAAAAGTACCTTTTCTAAGAGATTTTTGCTATAACTACTTTTTAACATTTTTTACAACATTTTCAATCTTGCAAAAAACAGGCCCCGTAGGGATAAAAAAATACAACACTTTTCAAAAAGGTTTTAAAACGAGACTGCAAAATAAACACTGTTTTTAGTAGGTACAGTCGCCGATCACGGACTTAAAGAGGACCCCAAAAATGCACAAATAATCAAGCGGTCTGAAAAATCGATGTCAGCCAAAATACCAAATTTCCGTGCATATTCCGCTGTGTATTGGCCACTCCACTTGTTTGATGTAAATTTTAAGTTCACGTGCAACTTCCACTTTATATTGTTTGCTTTTCACTTGTTCGTTGATCTGTTTCATCACAGTGCTGCGCTTTGTCGGTGCCTTTGTTGGCACAAACAGCAAAACTGAAGTTGGCGCCATTTGTAGACAACGTTTAGTCCCCCAGGTTCGCTTCAATACGAAGCTTATCAGCAAAAACCTTCGCGCTCAGAGACCACAAGAATGGCAGACTGCCAGCTTCTTCTACCGGTCGCACTCGAAAACACGGATCACGAGAAGAACTTGTACTATCAAGATCTTTGAACTTTGCGATGGATGCGCAAGAATGCCTTGCCAGGGCCGCGTGGCAGCCCATAGCCTTCCGCTGCGGTTCAACAACAAGACGAAATTAAGTATAAAAATGGTGTTAATTTTGCATGCTAGTTTCAAACCTTTTGAAAAAAATATTTTGTTTTTACCCTTGGTTTTTACCCCTTTATCCCTTCCACAAGATTCAAAATGCTGTTAAAAAAAAAAAAAAAAAGCTTATAGCAAAAATATATTGGAAAAGGTAACTTTTACATCACCCATAACACATACAATCCTTTTAGACCAAATTCGTGAGGGCTGAAGTTAGGCCTGGCTCATTTCGCATGAAATTTAGTTTTGCAATGAAAAAATCATGATTCCCTTCTTTCTCAAAAACCCCGTATCGCTAGCACTTACCCGATTAAACATCCACTCCCGTAGACTTGTGAAGTTGCAGCTGGCCCAGAGGCTGCCATAATGAGCTTCCCTGCGAAACACAATGTTTTAAATATTAATTCCCATGGCTTGGACATAGACTGACAAACACAAAACCTTTCAAAAGGAATATAATGCTGCGAATAATCAAATACTCATCCTCAGTATCTGGGGAACGTATACTACTTCTATCTATCGACACTGTTGGGACCGAGCGTTCTGACCCTGGTTGGTGGTGTGTCGACTCATGCCAGGCACGGAGCGGGAGTGGAGGCAGGAGATTGGGAGCCGATCAGCGGTAACGAACTGTACAGTATGTACAGATTTAATTACATCCTAGGTACAGGTTAGGCGGATGATCGTCAGCAGCGTTCATCGAGGTTGCGAGTTCCAGCAAAAGAAAAAAGAACACCACGCTCTTGCGCGCGCTCTTGCACGCGCTCTTGCACCAGACCGTTTTGTTTCTCGTTGTCTTGCTAACCTCAGGTAGCTCGAGGCTGCAGGTGCGTCCTTTGTCCGGGACGTTCAAAACTACGCCAGATGAGTAGACTTCCCGAGCGCTGCCAGTTCTGTCAGGGCAACCGAGGCAGTTCCTTCTTTCATGCCTCGGGAAAACGAGGGCGCAAGGTGTGGCCGGTCCATCTCGCCGATCGGCCGATACTTGGTGATGAAGCCGGACGCCCGCAGGGATACAACAGCTCCTCCGCTCGACCGGGTAAACGGTCTTGAGGTTGAGGGGTCTGCAACCGCTCTGCCGAAAGCCGATGGCTCGCTGCTGTCCTCCAGGCCCCAGAATCGGCGCTGCTACTTTTTCACCCCTCAAACATGCAAGCAGCGCATGAATCACGGAATCACAAAACATCACACAACAGAAATCAGCAAGCCACTCCCGCCCGGAAATTCGCCAAGTAAAGATCACCCTAATTAATCTCACTGTCGTCAAATTCTGCACGTCCGAGCGCGTGACCCACCAAACAAGACATCGAAAGCACTAAAACACTAGAATTGACTAGAAATCTCCCAAGGCTTTATAGCGTCTGTACAACCCCTTTCAATACATGCGACTGAGTGTGTCTGCATTCGAGTTCAGCTTCCCGCTTGTATCTTACTCGGAAGTTAAACTCCTGAAGTGCTAAGCTCCACCTTAGCAGCCGTCCGCTTTTTGGCGACATTTGCTGCAGCCAGGTCAGGGGACAGTGGTCCGTCTCAAAGGTGAATGGAGCTCCCGCCAGGTAACAAGACAACTTTTGTGCAGCCCAGACTAGACAAGCACATCTCCTTTTCGGAGTGCGCTTATACGCCTCCTCCCTGCTGTCAGCTTGCGTGCTCGCGGTAGAGAATGGGATGCTCTTCGTCCGCTTCTTTTTGGCACAGAACAACCCCTATGCCCCGGTCACTTGCATCGCACTGCACAAAGAATGGCTGAGCATAATCAGGTGCTCTTAGCACTGGCCGCTCGGTGAGCGCCTTCTTTAGGCTCTGGAAAGCCCGCTCCTTTTGTCGTCCCACCCCGACTTTGTTGGGCTCGTTCTTCTGAGCATCAGTGAGGGGACTGGCTACCTGAGAATAGTTCGCGACATATCGCTGGTAATAGCCAGTCAAGCCCAGAAACGAATGCAATCAGCGAAACACGAATGCCACATTTCTCCAAAAATGTGTTCGTGAGGGCTGAGTGAAAACACTACCCTGGTCTGATTGGATTTCCAGCGGAAATCCAATCCTGCATACACAGACAGCAGCGCCAGTCCACGATCTCGGCTGAACTCAACTCTCTCAGAGGACATGCCTCTGGGAACTTAGTCGCGGGACAAAGTAGCGTCAATACATACTTGTACCCTGACTTGCTCACTGGCAGTGGACCTACCGTATCTATGACCAGGCGGCGAAAAGGCTCTGTGATCAGCGGCACTAGTCTCAGCGGTGCTTTGTTCTTCTCGTGCGGCTTCCCCACACGCTGACACGCGCCGCACGACCGTACAAAGTTTTCCGCGTCGCGGAAGCAGCCTGGCCAGTAGTACTCTTGTAACAGCCGGTCCTTCGTTTTCTTAATGCCGAGGTGACCTGACCAAGAGCTCCCATGAGACAACCCCAGAAGTCCGAGCGGCATTTGGGCACGACCAGTTGGTCGAGAACCCTGCCCTTACGATCTTTGTAATGGCGGTAGAGTACCTCTGCCTTGATCTGATACGAGACGCTCCGTCTGCTTATGCCATCTTGGCGGTATCATGCAGTACTGTAAGGCTCGGATCACTCTGTTGTTGCTCAATGAGAAGCCTCGGTCAACTCCAGCAAGGCATGAAAGCTCGACGGCGAAGGGGAGAGTACGAGTCCCCCTCGTCCCCCGTTTCGCAGGGACAGGCGCACAATCTTTCCCTCTTCTACCTCCCCGCCGCGGTATCTTGCTCGCGGGTTTCCCGGTTTCCCCGGCGGCGCTCCCGTGTCGCGTTGGACCCCATTTTGTCCGTAGAAGTGGTCTCCGCATTGTCGGAGGAAGAGGGCCCGTCCGAAGTTGACTGACAGCTCGGTGGAACTTCATCCTACGCCGACACACCACTTCCGCGGCTATTTGGCGCGCCCTGGCTCTCGTTAGCGCCTGCACTCCTTTCGCTAAACACTAGGCCCCTTTTCCGCAGCATATCGGATCGGATTTGTTTGAAACAAATAGGGGCAGCTGAGCGGCAGATTGCGGAAACCGCGGCCTCGGGTCTCCAGCTTCCCGAAGGGACCTTCTACACTAACGCGAGCAATGGGGAGGCAGACCTTTTGATCTTCGACTGCCTGCTTAATCCATGCACATTCCCCCGTGTAGTCATCTGGCCTAACCAGAGACGGGTGCATGACATCGATGGTTGCTGCGCAGTCGCGAAGAACTCGGCACAGGCTACCATTGACTCTTAAGTCGTGTACGTAAGGCTCTAGAAGCCTCCGGTTCTCCTCGTCATCGACGTAGTGAAACACCACTTTTGGCTTCCGACATCCCGCCGCGATGTGCCCGCTCTCCTGGCAGTTATAGCACACCGGCGGTTTGCGCTTTTCAAACGACTTCTCTCTTTCGGGTTTCCCCTTCTCACTGGATCTCGACTCTTGTGAGACGCTCTTCGCTCGGAAGCTTTTGTTCAGGTTGCCTACCTTCCCCATTACGTTTACCGGCCTTTGCCGCAGGCCATTTGCCGGTTCCGTCGGGCTTCTTAGGTTCCCCTCTGGCTTCCCTCTCGAGCGGACGCTCCTCTCCAGCTTTACTGCGTGAAGCGTATTCCTCGGCCAGCTCCCCCGCTCTCTCGACGGGTGTTCACGTCAGGCTTGTCTTGAAGCCAGAACCTCACCGCGTCAGGGAGGCAACGGTAGAACTGCTCAAGGGCTACGCATTCCACTACCTTATCGTGCTCTCCCGTACACATCGGCGCTTTTAGCCACTCGATTAAGTTTGCCCGCAGGTCGTACGCGCAGCTCCGGGTATCCTTGTTCGGGCTTCTTACGCATGCTACGGAATCGCTGACGAAAGGCCTCTGTGGTCAGGCGGTACTTTCGGAGCAGACTCGCCTTCACCTTCTCATACACTTCAGCGTCTCTCCTTGCTCAGACGCGCGACAACGTCCGCGGCTTCACACGGGAGGAGCGTCAGCAGTCCCTGTGACCAAGTTTCGCGTCTGAAACCCAGTTTTTCGCAGGTACGCTCAAAATTCACCAAAAAGAGGCCAATGTCCTCGCCTACTTTGAACGGCTGCATCAGTTTAGACATTTTGAAACTCTCGACCTTCCTTTGACTTGACCCCTCTGAGCTAGCCCGCCCGCTGTCGAGCTGCCGCTGCTCCAACCTCGAGTCTCCGAAGCTCGAGTTCCTTTTCTTTCAAGTCAAGTTCCCTCCTTCGGTCATGGTTTCTCTTCTCTACTTCTTCCCAGCTCTCAATGATCTCCTCATTTTCTAGATCTAAAGCCCGAATCTTATCAATGAGTTGCTGTTTTTTTATGGTTCTTACTACTTCTAATCCCAGTTCCTCTGATAGCTGAATCAGTTCCGGTTTCTTCAATTTCGCCCACTCCATGTCTATCGTGAATGCCACCCACGCTCGGAATATCCCTCTACTGAGAAGTACTCTAATGTCACGCTTCTTCAGTAGCCACCGAGGTACCCAAATGTCACCGATAAATTCCTAGCTATAAGGAACGACACTTGGCGAACCTCCGAACGAAAATGAACACCCACCCACCTCCGATGTCCGACGCATGTGACCCGATCCCACCGCTGCCACCAGTTGTTGGGACCGAGCGTTTGACCCTGGTTGGTGGTGTGTCGACTCATGCCAGGCACGGGAGCGGGAGTGGGGCAGGAGATTGGGAGCCGATCAGCGGTAACGAACTGTACAGTATGTACAGATTTAATTACATCCTAAGTACAGGTTAGGCGGATGATCGTCAGCAGCGTTCATCGAGGTTGCGAGTTCCAGCAAAAGAAAAAAAGAACACCACGCTCTTGCGCGCGCTCTGCACGCGCTCTTGCACCAGACCGTTTTGTTTCTCGTTGTCTTGCTAACCCCAGGTAGCTCGAGGCTGCAGGTGCGTCCCTTGTCCGGGACGTTCAAAACTACGCCAGATGAGTAGACTTCCCGGCGCTGCCAGTTCTGTCGGGGCAACCGAGGCAGTTCCTTTCTTTCATGCCTCGGGAAAACGAGGGCGCAAGGTGTGGCCGGTCCATCTCGCCGATCGCCGATACTTGGTGATGAAGCCGGACGCCCGCAGGGATACAACAACACATTCATATAATCCACGTGTGCAAATAAACAATATAAATCAAATTTGAAAAATAATAGCATCTTGTAAATAATCAAGGACTGTTTTCAAATGGTTAAAGAGTTCAGTATGGCACGTTGTTGGGCTAGTTGGTTCACATTAGTCAAACATATAAAATAGCGCAAAAAAGACAAGAAATATACAGGACTTGTTTATTGTAGAAAACGTCGTCCTGTCTATTTTCTGTCCCTTCTACGTTTTGATGTTTCTTCTCTACCCCAGTCTCAGGCTAATTCAACATGGTTAATATTTATTGTCCTCATCTTTTTTGCACTACTTTATATATTTAACTGGTTTAAAGAGATTGGTACTATACTAAGTAATTAAGGAAAAAGCCATTAGAGAGTTTTAGGAGGTCATTCCAATACTTCCAATAACGATACCCGACAACAATACGATGCATGAGCAAAGGCGTTCGTGCAGTATTGGTTATCGTCATCGTACCATTGGAGTGATCTACTAAAACTCCCTATTTGTGTAACAGGCAATAGTTTAGAGCAGGGGTGTCAAAACGCTGGCCCGCAGAGGTCTTTCGATCGGCCCGTGGACCTTCCAATGAAGCTTGGCCAACGGCCCGCTCCCAACAAGCCCGCTGCTACAAGCACAAAACAAAGTGCGGAAAAAAACACTGCCGCACTGCGCACCAACTGCAAAGCGAAGATACCAGAAAAAAACTAGAAAAAGTTGCCACTGTGATGTGCTCTCTCATTTATATTATTCGTTGGACATTGTCCTCACCAGCATCACTCTGTTTCACATCTGGGTAACTATGCATGTTAAAATTCCCTCGTGTTTTCATGTATATCGTGCTTAGTGTTGTGTGTCATATCTGTTGCATATTGTCAGCCTAAGTACTATTATTCTCTCGAGTCTTCTCTCCTGCGTGAACATGCCAAAGTTCCCATGCGCTTTGATTTATGCCTGGCGGGTTTGCTGGCTCCCACTTATTGTGTAATGTCATAATCAGCTAAATAATCATTTTAAAAATAACATATATGTATTCATCCAGCCTAGTTTATTTTTCTTTTTTTTTTTTTACTTTAAGTTTTAGTTGTGTATTTATATGCTTATCTAAGATTATGTATGTAGTTTTTTTTTATTTATATTTGCTTATTTATTTTTTGTCCCTCGAGAGGGTGACACATCCCGATCAGGCCTTTTAGCCAGAAAGTTTGGAGACCCTTGGTCTAGAGGACATCGCGCACCAGCTGCTCTATAATAACTTTTTTTTTTTCAAATGAACAATTATTGATTTGTGGGAAGCCTCTCCAATGACGAAATACTGCATACTTGTCCAAATGGAGAACTCGTTGACCAATCCTGGCTATGGCTGCTGCAACGATGGACTCCGGCATGCCTGAAAATAATAGCAAAAGATGGATTGTGACGCGATTACTCGGAGGTGCCAAACAGTTTGCCCAAACTCTATGAAGTGTTTTCACCGGTGTAATTTCGTACACCATTTTGTAATGACAAGCTCTCTGGTGTGTGCCAAAGGCAAGCATTTCAAAAATTCATCCGACTCCTCGTATGCCATAGTGCTCAAAAGCTTACGTCTCACCACGCTGACACCTCCTCAAGAGGTTGCAACGTAATACCTCTAAATCAATAAATATGTTTGAAAAAACAAACTAACAAAATGGTGAATTGACGTCATGTGAAAACACCTAAACACCGACGCGCGGCGCATGCTCAGAAGGGTGTGGGAAAGAGCGACCGCTCTCGCCGTGTTTTCCCCATTGCGACACAAGCTGTATGTTCACTAACCCAAGATGCTGCAGTGTTTCTAGCTTTTTTTTTTTTTTTCTGTGTCATATTTTGTTTTTTGTTATGTCTGACTATTGGCGCTCGCTGGCAGAGCCCAAGCAGCAGGAATACAGCTAGAAACTGTGCATTGACGGCGTTGCCGTCAAGGTAACCTTCATGCGAGCTTGAATATTGGCACTACGACGCCAAGTCGGCCAACTTGCTGCTGCCAACCTTGATGGGGCGCGTTGTGCGCCAACATCTAGCAAGTGTCTTCACCGAGCAAATTTTGGCCTGACACGTTACAAGCGTAAAAATCTCTCGAGGCCTACAACTACTTTGAGCCTGGTAAGAATTGGTTGAGCGCTATGCGTGTGAATCTATCGGGAGTCGTTCGTGTAGGAAATTTAACTGCCCTTTTAACACCACAGGCTCGATATGAGACTGTGAGCTCTGGACGGCTCAAGGTGCTGCATTGTGCGTCGTCCGAGCCAAGATGCCGCCGTTACGGCGGGCAGTACACCCACGACGCGCGGGTGTAGCAAGCAACCGAGGAACACTTGGTGGCAACTTGTGTGCAAACACCGTAGGATTGAATTCTGGGTAGTCTGGATCAGATGACGGTTGCCCTACCTATGCATACGAGTGCCTCAGTGCTGGGTACAAAGATTGCAGAGGATGCAGAGTTACCTTCAACGAAGGCTTGCCATGCAAGCAATCGTCCGTGCGAGGCGACCATTTTTTGCGATCCATGCAGATTATCCGTACGTAAAGGACAAGCGTGTTGTTATATTCAGCAGATTATTCATTTTCTGCTTCTGTCAGCGTCCGCCGAGAGCTTGGGGAAGCTTATTCCACTACGTTTGCTGCACCCTCGGCACACCCAATAGCCACGCGGCTTGTGGCATGCTGAAACGCAGCATTGCTCATGCAAAGCGCCCGACGTGTTGCCCACACCTGGCCAATACGGCGCAATCACAGCGCCGCCGCAATTCAGCGACGTCGAACCCGCGCGTCGGTGTATAGGGCATTTTCACCGACATAATTTCATCTACCTTTTTGTTGTCATGAGATGTCTGGCACATGCTAAAGGCGAGTATTCCAAAGATTTACATGAGACCCTCGAATCGGTAGTACACAAAAGCTTACATATTTCATCAAACCTTTTTTTTTTCATATATATATAAATAAAACTTGTTTTGCTCACTCACTCTAATAACAAACGTTGTACATTGCCACAGCGGACGCCACGAATCATCCCAGCCAACCCGGCGCTAGGATGAATTCACGTGACTATGCTCCCCACGCTTCGCTGCGTCCCTCCAGAACACCACGTGTCATTCGCAAGGTGTTAGATTGGCTCCGATGGCCCGTAGCGTCCACCGTGGTCCAACGTGAGGTAAACCGAAGCACCACGCGAAGCACAGTCGCGCACTGGTGAAGTGTCACATCGCACCCCGCGTTACGATGAAGACTTTCTGCCGTCATCAAACAAGCTCGAATTCTGCAACCTATCGGCGCAAGAACTGGCTAGTAAACAGCGAATACCGAAACCGAGTGTAGGTAGAAAGATCGTGCGCCACACAAACGGGAACTTCACATGTATTCGAAGGCTGATCGAAGGGTAGGAGCGAAGCTCACGTATGTGTGTGTGCATACCTGTTCCGACGACGATTACGTCGTGATCGACCGGCAGGTCGTCCATGGTTCTGCTTCCCTTAAATATTTCACTAACAAACGACTATCACGAACATATTTCGGAACCTAACTGTACAGTGGGAAGTGATGACCGCCACCGCAAACTTCAGACGCACAAACACGCCTATTCCAGAACTGCTTGGCCCTGTACTTAGCTTTTCTTGATGGATGGACAAGTGCAAGATTTGGTTGTTCGCTATCGACATCTACTGAAAGAAGATCTAAATATTGTCAACGTTCAAGAAAGTGAGCGTATCAGTCACTCACTGTTTAATAAAAATTAAGTCTTAAGCGTACATCTTACAACAAAGTTTTTCTTATTCTTATTTTATATGTGGAACTGGTGAAACTCGGGTCTGCTTGGGCCTTTGGACTGCTTCAACCGACAGGGTAGGCAACAGTGTCGGTTGAAGAATGGCGCCTATTTCTAACAAATGTCCGGCAGAGCGGTTCGTCCGTTTAAATTTATTCCATGTTCTTCGTAGCGCACAACCGATTGTTTTTTAAAGAAATTCGTGCAAAGTAAATTTACTGCTCCCTCTTCTCAATATCTGGCAGCGCAATGTTGAATCTAGACTAGTGAACATGCTCAATTTAGCAGATTCGGTAATAGCGATTTGTTTATCGTGAACTTCGTCGTACAAAATCCTTTAGGATTTTTGGTGTGTTATTATACCTTCGTTATCGGAGCGGTGGAAAGGACTGCCGGTGTCTGCGCTTGTCAAGAAATGCGGAGTGAAGATTGAAAAGTTCGTTTCGACGTCCAGTGCAGCTGAAAATGGATTCGATGTGACTACATAATATACCTGACACACGGATTGCCTAAGTGTTTTCCACGAGATTTCGGTTCACCCTCAGCATGTCGAACCGCGAAGATCCGGTCCCCACAGACGACGAGAACCATTTAAGGGCGGGCGAATCGTCACCGCAACGAGGCAGTCCGAACGAAACCGAAGGCCCGAGACCTGCCGCCGACTCGGGTTCCCCCGTTGTCCTCGACTCCGGCACGACGCCGGGGAGGCTGATGTTTCCCAGCGTCGACGGAGGGTTCATGCTGCTCGAAACCGACTCCGAAGAGCAAATCGACAGCGTGCCACTTGGAGCGGGCCGCACACCCACCAAGGTACTACGCATGTCGTCTATCCGCGTTGTGAGGTTCGAACTTGCCTGCGAACTCGGGCAAAAGCAAACCAATCTCGCCCTGCTCTAACCTAAGGCCCCTAAAGGTAGTAACATCTCTCTTTCTCTCTGGCGTACACACACTTTTTTCTTTTTATTTATACAATAACATTTTCTTTCTTTTGGCAGCAGGACAAGTTATTTTTTTTAAAAAAGCTCTCTGCTCGCCGTGATTGTTGGCTACCTCCTCCAGTTTTCGCTCTGCTAAAGCTGGAAGAGTGAAGTGCTCTGTGGAAGGAGTTTGTCCTGCTTTTCTTAATCAGCAACCGACTATAATGTCTTAATGATTCACAACAAATAGATTCAGTGCTATCGTTAGCGTCAGCGGCACCCGGGGTGGTGGCTTGCCACGACAGCCCCCTTCCTCTCGTGGCCTACGCAACGTCTGCCCCCAATCTCGTGGCCTGCAGCAATGTCCCCCCTTTCATTGCCCAGCGGCACCCCCCGAAAGCTGCACCCGGGGCAGTCCGCCCTTGCCTTGTGGCGCTGCTGAATAGATTATAGATTAGCCAAGAACAACTTAAATTATACGAAATTTGAGTTTGAAACATAAATTACGTTGACTACGAATGTGATATCAAAGCAAGAGGGTGGCACCTATATTTTTACAATGAACATGCATTAAAACTTGTAAGGCACTTTATAGTGCCTGGATATTATGTTCTGGGATTGAATTCTATTTTCGCTGCTCACTAGTGCTATCGCCTAAGCCAAATTGAAAATTTAGGTTAGGCTAGGCTAAATAGCGAGGCGAGTTGCACCCAATGTCGTCCCCCCAAGCGACTTGGGGCGTTGCACCGCGAACGTGTAGAATGTCTGTTCATGCGCAGTGCGACTACCTCGAGTTACTCGGCGGAACCAAAGTGTCGTGGCCCCCTATTCTAAAGCTCTCCAATAACTGCCTATATGCACACCAGCATGAGAACAGCAAACTGGACGAGTAAAAATGCTACGGTCATTGGCAAGATGGGAGCAGCAAGGGGTCCTTTGGCACTCCCACCTCCGGCAGCGAGCTTCCTACCTTCAATAACACTTTGGCATGTCGTGACCTTTCAGCACGCACGTGCAGACAGAGCACGTTGGAAGGCAACCAGCGCATTCTGGTGGTCGGGCATCCGAAAGAGATGCCCCGCCCTTGTCCCATCAGTGACCATGAGCAGAAATGTTCCCTTTCGTACAGTTTTGCAGGACTGTGCTGAAACATTACATCATGTGGATATACTCGCTAGAGGAACCTTCCTCCAGAAATGCTCTGGATACCTTGACAGTCA
>JAZHYW010055214.1:0-43825 GCA_037355805.1 Ixodes ricinus | reverse complement strand
GCAATTCAGCGACGTCGAGCCCGCGCGTCGGTGTATAGGGCATTTTCACCGCACATAATTTCATCTACCTTTTTGTTGTCATGAGATGTCTGGCACATGCTAAAGGCGAGTATTCCAAAGATTTACATGAGACCCTCGAATCGGTAGTACACAAAAGCTTACATATTTCATCAAACCTTTTTTTTTTCATATATATATAAATAAAACTTGTTTTGCTCACTCACTCTAATAACAAACGTTGTACATTGCCACAGCGGACGCCACGAATCATCCCAGCCAACCCGGCGCTAGGATGAATTCACGTGACCTGTGCTCCCCACGCTGCGCTGCGTCCCCTCGGAACACCACGTGATCATCCGCAAGGTGTGTTAAGATTGGCTCCGATGGCCCGTGGCGTCCACCGTGGTCCAACGTGAGGTAAACCGAAGCACCACGCGAAGCATAATCGCACCTGGTGAAGTGTCACATCGCACCCGCGTTACGATGAGAGACTTTCTGCCGTCATCAAACAAGCTCGAGATTCTGCAGCCTGTCGGCGCAGAACTGGCCAGTAAACAGCGAATACAAGACCGAGTGTAGGATTAGAAAGGTCGTGCGCCACACAACCGGGAACTTCACATGTATTCGAGAGGCTGATCGAAGGGTAGGAGCGAAGCTCACGTATGTGTGTGTGCATACCTGTTCCGACGACGGTTGCGATCGTGATCGACCGGCAGGTCGTCCATGGATTCTGCTTCCCTTAAATATTTCACTAACAAAACGACTATCACGAACATATCTTCGGAGACCTAACTGGTAACGAGTGGGAAGTGATGACCGCCACCGCAAACTTCATGACGCGCTCTACCTCGGATCCGAAGACGCACAAGCCTACGCCTATTCCAGAACTGCTTGGCCTCGTACTTAGCTTTCTTGATGGATGGACAAGTGCAGGAATTTGGTTGTTCGCTACGACATCTACTGAAAGAAGATCTAAAGCTATTGTCAACGTTCAAGCAGGTGAGCGTATCAGTCACTCACACGTTTAATAAAATTAAAGTCGTAAGCGTAATACTTCGCAACAAAAGTTTTTCTTATTCTCATTTTATATGTGGAACTGGTTGACAACTGGCCCGCTTAGGCCCTTGAGACCGGCATCGGCGCCGACAGGGTAGGCAACGCAGTGTCGGTTGAAGAATGGCGCTATTTCTAACAAATGTCGGTGCAGAGCTTGGTTCGTCCGTTTAAATTTATTCCATGTTCTTCGTAGCTGCACAACCGATTGTTTTTTAAAAGAAATTCGTGCAAAAGTAAATTTACTGCTCCCTTTTCTCAACATCTCGGCAGCGCAATGTTGAATCTGGAACTAGTGAACATGCTCAATTTAGCAGATTCGGTAATAGCGATTTGTTTATCGTGAGCTTCGTCGTACAAAATCCTTTTAGGATTTTTGTGTGTTATTATACCTTCGTTATCGGAGCGGTGGAAAGGACTGCCGGTGTCTGCGCTTGTCAAAAATGCGGGTGAAGATTGAAAAGTTCGTTTCGACGTCCAGTGCAGCTGAAAATGGATTCGATGTGACTACATAATATACCTGATACACGGATTGCTAAGTGTTTTCCACGAGATTTCGGTTCACCCTCAGCATGTCGAACCGCGAAGATCCGGTCCCCACAGACGACGAGAACCATTTAAGGGCGGGCGAATCGTCACCGCAACGAGGCAGTCCGAACGAAACCGAAGGCCCGAGACCTGCCGCCGACTCGGGTTCCCCCGTTGTCCTCGACTCCGGCACGACGCCGGGGAGGCTGATGTTTCCCAGCGTCGACGGAGGGTTCATGCTGCTCGAAACCGACTCCGAAGAGCAAATCGACAGCGTGCCACTTGGAGCCAGGCCGCACACCCACCAAGGTACTACGCATGTCGTCTATCCGCGTTGTGAGGTTCGAACTTGCCTGCGAACTCGGGCAAAGCAAACCAATCTCGCCCTGCTCTAACCTAAGGCCCCTAAAGGTAGTAACATCTCTCTTCCCTCTGGCGTACACACACTTTTTTCTTTTTTATTTATACAATAACATTTTCTTTCTTTTGGCAGCAGGACAAGTTATTTTTTTTAAAAAAGCTCTCTGCTCGCCGTGATTGTTGGCTACCTCCTCCAGTTTTCGCTCTGCTAAAGCTGGAAGAGTGAAGTGCTCTGTGGAAGGAGTTTGTCCTGCTTTTCTTAATCAACAACCGACTATAATGTCTTAATGATTCACAACAAATAGATTCAGTGCTATCGTTAGCGTCAGCGGCACCCGGGGTTGTGGCTTGCCACGACAGCCCCCTTCCTCTCGTGGCCTACGCAACGTCTGCCCCCAATCCGTGGCCTGCAACAATGTCCCCCCCTTTCATTGCCCAGCGGCACCCCCCGAAAGCTGCACCCGGGGCAGTCCGCCCTTGCCTTGTGAGGCGCTGCTGAATAGATTATAGATTAGCCAAGAACAACTTAAATTATACGAAATTTGAGTTTGAAACATAAATTCGTTGACTCGAATGTGATATCAAAGCAAGAAGGGTGGCACCTATATTTTTACAATGAACATGCATTAAAACTTGTAAGGCACTTTATAGTGCCTGGATATTATGTTCTGGGATTGAATTCCTATTTTCGCTTGCTCACTAGTGCTATCGCCTAAGCCAAATTGAAAATTTAGGTTAGGCTAGGCTAAATAGCGAGGCGAGTTGCACCCAATGTCGTCCCCCCAAGCGACTAGGGGCGTTGCACCGCGAACGTGTAGAATGTCTGTTCATGAAGTGCGCAGTGCGACACCTCGAGTTACTCGGGCGGAACCAAAGTGTCGTGGCCCCCTATTCTAAAGCTCTCCAATAACTGCCTATATGCACACCAGCATGAGAACAGCAAACTGGACGAGTAAAAATGCTGGCGGGTCATTGGCAAGATGGGAGCAGCAAGGGTCCGCTGGCACTCCACCCCTCCCGCAGCGAGCTTCCTACCTTCAATAACACTTTGGCATGTCGTGACCTTTCAGCACGCACGTGCAGACAGAGCACGTTGGAAGGGCAAATCAGCGCATTCTGGTGGTCGGGCATCCGAAAGAGATGCCGCCGCCCTTGTCCCATCAGTGACCATGAGCAGAAATGTTCCCTTTCGTACAGTTTTGCAGGACTGTGCTGAAACATTACATCATGTGGATATATACTCGCTAGAGGAACCTTCCTCCAGAAATGCTCTGGATACCTTGACAGTCAGAATATTGTGGTAGACACTTCTCAGAATATTATGGTAGACACTTTTATAAAATTTTAAGCATAAGGGGCATTGCAGCTGATCGTATGCCTCCAACGGATTGACTGGACTTAATTTAGAAATGAACGTTTGCACAGTTCTTGTATTGATTTCATGTGCCACATTGTGCTAAAGTTTCATGTGTATGGACTTCACATCATCCGTTTAAAAGCATCTTCAAAGTCTTCCTTCATCAGTAACCAAGAGATTGCCATTAGTAAGGTACAGGTGCTGTTCTCAGATCATGATGGTGATCAAAGTGGCCAGACTGAATTTTGAAAAGGGTCTGGTGAACGAGGTGATTTCCTTGCAGGAAGATGAGATTGAAAGGATCTTGTGCCTACTGGAGGAGAAGTTCCTTGCCGACGAGCCAAGCCAACATCTCTTGGAGAACGCTGCGTCGTCTGCTTCCCGAGTACAGGATTCGGCTGAACTTCTTGACGCAGAAGGTTGCTCAGGTAAGACCTAGAGGAGGCTGCCATCTTGTTACGCCCACCTTCGAAGAAACACTAACACATAAAAAAAATATAGTTCTAATTCTTTTTTTTTAACTTAAAACTTTAGGTTATAGTGTTAAGACATCGTCGAAATTCTTGCACGTTGTAGAGTTCATGGTGTTTATGAGAAGACACACTAGACCATAGTGAAACTGGAAAGATGATATTTGCTCCGAGACATCACAGTGTGCGGCCTCTGGGAAAGTGCAGTCAAACCTTCCTCAAATCGGTCGGCTTTTGCAATATTGATGGTCATACGAAAAATAATTGTTTCATGTAGAGCTATTACTTTACGACGCTATACGAATTTGTAGTTGGCGGCCACGGGCGCCCGCGGAAGGTGGCCCATATTTATCACGTGACTGGCCCCTGTCTTGTCACGTGGTACTTGCGCTCTTTCGGAAGCTTTCTATGGTCTCGAAAAGTTACTTATTAATCTTTGTTTTTTGTTGCACTTCAAACGAAGATGAATAAGCCGCCGTTTTCGAGACGACAGGAAGCTTCCGAAAGAGCGCGCAAGTACCACGTGACAAATAGGGGGCCAGATCACATGGATAAATATGGGCCACATTTCCGCTGGCGCCTGCCGGTAACTACAAATTAGTTTTGCGCCGTAAATAAAGCTCTAAAAATTTTTTCTTCTTTGTAAATTCGTTTTATAACATACGTTTTCTGTCTCTCGGCTATTTAAAAAAAATGTTTTTTTCTGCATGTCCTTTAAAATTTGTGTCAAAATTTTTGCACGCTGTAGAGTTCTGTGTTAGCTGAGAAGAAAAACTAGATCATAGTGAAACCGGAAGATGAGCGTGTTGCTCCGAGACATCACAGTGTGCGGCCTCTGTGATTGTGCATTCAAACCGTTCTCAAATCGGTCAACTTTTGCAATATTGATGGTCATAAAAATTATGTTTCATGTGTACTATTACTTTAAAAATGAATTTCTGCCTTAGGTAGGCCAGAACTTCAAAAAATATTTTCTGCACTCTTCTATCACTGCTCATGATCTTAGAACAAAGGGTGAGGGCGGCAGACCTAGAAGCCTAGTTCTCAACTGGTGACTTTTGTGACAATTGAAAACGAGCGTGTTGGTTGATAGATGCGAAGACTTTGAGAGTGTAGAAGCAGCGAGGACGAGGACAGGGAGCAGAGGACATCTTTCAAGAAAAGATGTCCTGTTCCCGTCCTTGTCCTCGCTGTTTTATGCTTCCAAGCTTTCGTGACTTTTTGTGCAGAAAGAAAATTCTTATTTTGAGTTTTCAATATCTTTGGAGGGCAAGTTGCGTCCTACGTACGACAGTGTGTCTTAGTGAACATCCCAGTGAGCATAAAATATTACTTTGTCAGTGTGCCTTTCAGCTGCACACATTAGTCTTCCTCCACGCTTTTCTCTGCCCAGCCTCTTTTCATTCTCTTCCAACGGCAGCAGTCAGAAGCGATTTACAGCCCTAGCACCGAGAAAATGCTTTGCAGGTCACCCTGCACAGGCCTAATTTTCCGGGCCGATTTGTACAGTGTTTAAAGTCCAGTCCTGCGACAGGTCTTGCTTTCGGAAGATCGGGAGAGAACCGCTGCCTTTTGGAAGCTGTAGCAGTAATCTTGTAGAGCTGTTTTCAAGGGCTTTCTCCACAGGCTTAAGGATTTACCCGCAAGCTTCAAGACGGTCAGCACCTGCCGTTTTTTGGATTTGTGGCTACAACATCACCTGGACATCCCACGTGTGTTAGCCTCTACAGCCCCCCGATCGAAGAAGGAAATCTTTCCCATACGACTCCGCACATTCTAAACTAGCGAAAAGAAATATTGCCATGGCCACATGTCACCGGGCAGCACTGCACAGGTCTGCCGCCATCATGTCATGCTGGACAGCTTTCAAGCGCCAGGCCAACGACTTCTGAGAGCGGGGCTTCCGCAATGTCAGTTTTGCTCGGAGTCGTTATCAAACTTCCTGGAAAGAGCTTGCAGAGGCGGATGCCAGGACCTAAAGGAAAAGCCTAAGCAGAGACCCCAGAGTGATTCCATACTTGCGTAAGAAGATCTACACAATCTAAAAAAAGTGGCAAACCGTAACGAGTGTGCCGCAGGCTGTTCTCGAGCGTCTTGCAAGTGAGCAGCAACCATGCCCGCGCATAGATCAGGCACGTCGGGAAAACAGCAACGGGCTTTCACATGCATTGTCAAACACGCAAAGAAGTTTGTGGGACTGCGTGGTGGGCGTCATATACAAAATCTGGCCACAGCCCCGTGGCTGAGTTGCTATGAGGGCAAGTCGGGACTAATCTGATAACGAAAGAACGCATGAGCATGCCCTTGCTTTGCTGGTCAATGACCGGAGATCACTTGTATGTGCACTGTAGAAATTGCCTGTGTCACCTCATTTTTAAAGACACCTTAATCATTGGTGCAATAGAAAAAGCAGGCAGACACTGCGTAAGCCAGCCGTCAATTTACCTACATAGAAAGGGAGATTTTATCGATGCCTGGTGAGCCACACGTCATCAATGTACAGTGTTGTTTGATTCTAGGGTAATCTTCTCGTTCGAGTCGTTTTTTCGATATTCCCTTGGGTAAAGGGGTGTCTGACAGACCTGTCCCTTTGCCACGACTTCTGAGTGTTCTTTCTTGCGCCGCTGGCTCCACCCCCCGGCGGAGGCTTTCTCCCGTCAAAGCCGCCGGGGGGGCGTCCCCCGCTAGATCTCCCCCTCGCTTCCTCCGGCGGCCTTGCTCTGCTCATCACGTGGATAAGAGCTACTCCACCTCTTGGCTGTCGGTCAATCGCTCAAGGCCTCCGCCGCTTTGGGGAGTCCAAGTGAAGAGGAACTCAGTGTCATGGGGCAGCCAGGAGGCCAGGCAGGCGCGAGCCCGCGTCGTATTCAGGTCCAAGGTCGTGTCATCGTCCAGCAGTTCTGTGGATTGGATCGGATTCCGGCTCTTCGATAATGCCCTCATTGCCGACAATGACCTGGTTGGTTTGGAAATTCATTAATCAAATGCTGTTATGAAAGTTCTCCAGATATTTCTGCCGTGCGTCTCTGCGCGCTGCACTTTATTAATTTTTTTGAGCTACAGCTGGATTTGTTGAAAAAGCTGGCGACCGAAGACGTGGCCGAAACGCGCTTCGACGAAGGAATCTCCCAAATCCATCCGAAGCGGGCCTCTTTGGCCTTCCTGCCGAGGTGACGTGCTGCAAGGTCAACAAACTGAAGCCGCCGGAAGGTGACATCCAGTACCAGCCAGCGGTGGCGTGTGACGTCAGTCTGGTAGGCACCGACGTCAACGACAAGTGGAGAGGCGAAGAGGCAAGTCGTGAATGTGGCTTAGCCAGCTTGGCCGAAGTGTCCAAACAGACATTGACCGACAGACGCCAGTTGGTTTTAATTTTAGAAGCGATTTTGCAGGTGTGTGGTTTCATGGTAACCTGTTTGGACGACCTTTATTCGCCGCTCTTCCCGTGTGCTTCTCTCTTTGTCCCTGTCTTTGCGCATTCTTTTAATTTTCTGACAGCTCAGTGCCATTCAGAACACCTGAGGAGCTGCCTCGGATTCGAATTAACGAATTTGAGCAAACGAAAGTGAAGTAACAGCCTTTCCTTTAGACACAGCCTGGAAAACAAAGTCGTAACGCTCGCGGAATCAGTTCTGGCGACCGCCATACAGGCAGCAGTCGATGAGCCCAGCGCGCGGCAAGTCCGCTGCCTCGCCAGTGTGACAGGGCCGCTCAAGTGGATATCCTGTGCATTTTCATCCAGCAGTAAGCCAGCGCTTTCGAGGTCAGGATGCCCAGCGATACGTTCCATCGCCCCATACCTTGTTCTTCTTCGCGCAGGCGTCTTCAACGTAGCCCTCTTCTTTATCTGCGAAGTGAATGGCGTGCTTTTGGTGTGCCGCTGTTGCCGTCCACGTTTGAAAACGTGGCGACAGGGTTGGGTCGAAGGCAAATGACCTTCAGCCGTTCCTGAAGCTGCGGCAGGCGCGGGGGCGAGAGTACGGCCGGGCGAGTTCGCGAGTCGCTTTGTTTGTCGTCGCGCCGGCCCGCTGTCAGCAGCTTGGTTGCACTGGGCTACTTCTGCGGCAAAGAGAACGCCGAGTTTTTTTTCCGATCTCGGTCATTCGAGCTGCTTATCTACGAGAAGACTCGGATAGCTGCACGCGAGAAGAAACACGGACGGCTTACGCTCGCAGCGTGGCAGCCAGAACAACTCGAACTTGCCGGATCTGCAGCGCGCATTTTGTCACGGGTACGTCGATTTTGCAGCACCCGGAAAGGGAAGAAAGGCTGCACAGCCGGACAGCTTGCGTGCACGAGCTTTACGCCCACGTGTATCAAGGCAAACCGAAACTATGCGTCACGAAGCCTAGTTGGCTAGTTGTTTTTCAAACCGCAACTAAGCCACTCATGTTTCCGGCGTTGCACGATGGGTGACCACTTTCTTTTATAAATCGTGGATTTGCTTAAACAAGGAGTCCGGCGTCCACTCTCCCAGGATGTCACTCTTCTCTTGCGGTGTTTTGGCACGGTATTTGCCGCGGGCACACGCCATCTTCAAGTCGCAGCTCTGGGTCCGGTGCCACACCACCGATGGTCTGCCGAAACGAACTTTAGCCGAGGCTTAACAACACCACAAAGAAATCGCTACGGCCGGTACCCCCCAGCTGAAAACAACCTGCAGCACACCCGACGGAGACTGCCGCCGAGACAGATGTGTGTGTGTTTGTGTGGCCGCAGAGAGGGCGAGGGGAGGGAGGAGAGGGGCCAGATGCTGCAGCACCGAGAGGTTTTCCAAAGCCTCCGAGATCGGCGCAGTCAAGGAGTCTCGGAGGTCACGTGTACGTAGGACAGAGACGGAGGCAGCCGCCGCAGCCTTCTGGCCGCCTCCCCGCGCCGGTATAGATTTTTCCCGATTTTGCCTTCTCTCGCGTTGCCTTATTCTCGGAGCTATGCCACGCAGCCTCGTGTGTGGCCAGCGGGTGCGTTTCTCTGGCCGTGTGCCAGGCGCGCGAAGTTGCCGGCGCTGTGGCCGCGTAGTTCGAATTGCTCATGGCGGTCTCGCGTTCGAGTTAAGGGGACGCGGGTCCTAAATGCGAAAAATCGCGAAAATTGAATTTTCAAAAATTCTATATTTGGGTGCTACAAGCACCTCTCCAAAATATTATAGCGTAATTCAAACTCAAAGTATAAAAAACGATAATTACGTCCGCGGAACGCGCTCAAAACCTCCCCGAAGAGAAAACCGACGTCGAAACGCGCGCCTTCCGCGCTCCGCCGCTGTGCGCCCAAGCGCGGCTCATCTTGGTCTCGTTCGAGAGCCTGCTTCTTTATCACATTTTTGGCGCCGTTAAAATGGCGTCCGCCCGGAAATAGCACAGAATACCGCTATTCCCGGAGAAAGAAACCGAAGCTACCGATTGGCTAAGAAGCACGAGAGGCCTGCAGGCGCGCTTGTCGCGACTATGGCGAAGCGCATGCCTCCTCTCCTGAAAAATGTCATTCTCCTCTCCCTCCTCCGCTAACTATATGGCGCGGAAGGAGTCCCGGAAGGCAACAAATATCAGGGCTGTTCCCGTCGTCACCGCTGTGGTTCCCGTTGGCTCTGGCCTTAACCCTGCCGCCGTTCCGGCATTGTTCCAGCTCAACGTCTTTGAAGACTTATCGGTGAAGTGATGGTCACCCTGGCGACTGGAAAGCACCGGCCTGGCGGTGTTCTGGCGCAGCGAATCGGTGGCAGAACAAGGACTTCGCTCGCATCGCCAGCCGCGTTGCTTGCGGCGGACACGGCAATTTTATTGCGCCAGACAGCTGAATCATTCCCAGGGTGCCCGCCTCTGATGTGAGCAATGAAAAGACGACGGCTTCGGCCCTGGTGCGTCACGACTCGACTCGCATTTCTACACGGCAAGCGAAAGTGCTCAACGTGCGTCGCGGGCTGACGAGATGAAGCAGGATTTGGCCGCGAAGTCTGCCACACAGCGGAAGTTTGACCTCCTCAATGTCACTATCGAAGATAAAGAGACAGATTTCGGCACAGGTTTGAGTCGGTGGATTTGAACATATTGAACGACCAGCCAGACCACTGGTGAAGCAGTGCGGAATGGCCGCGCCCTTTCACAAGCTGGTGCTTGAAAACGTCCCCGCGTCCCTAAGGGCAGCTTATGAGGAACTGGCCAGGCTGTTGCTTTCATCAGGACTCTTTTCTTTACCCCGTATATACTCCTTAGTATGAAATTCAAACCAAAGGCATTCCACCCGTCTAAAGCTTCAATGTTGTTAGTTGCTCCTACCCAAATTTCAGTCGATTTTCTCAAGCTTTGGTTTTTTCAGCCTCTTCTCCGGCCAGGGAGACTTTGGGTTCTCATGCATCATTGAATTTTCATAAACTTGGTACTATTTTCTTTGGAATGAACTAGACTGCAAGCTAAAGCTACTTTATTATGATATTTTGTGGTATATAAAACTGGCATTTCATTGAAACAACGTTCATTATTATTTTAGCCGCTATTGTATGTCTTCTATTCACTTTAATTTTTTTACATGATTATATGGTGCTAAAGAAATAAAAACTCGCTTTAGCTTGTATGGCATTTATTTAGAAAGCAATTGATACCTTTTTTTCATTAAAATTTTTATAGGAGGGTATTTAAATTTTCCATAAATTCTTCATTCATCATTTCTTTATTCAACTTTTTTTTGGTAAGAGAGTTATCTGAAATCAGGTGCAGTTATAAAATCCTTTATCAACTCAATACCTTTAAAAAAAATCGTGAAATAGACAATAAACAAAGAATGTGCAGAATTACACTTCCTCCAACAAACAAGCTTTTTATACGTCGACTTCTATGGAGACAGAGCAGGACAAAGTCGTTCATTCCAGATATTCATAAATTCGAATTGGCAAGTTAGTGCTTGACCTTTCACTATCAAGGCTACGACACGTTAACACCCCGCCCCTTTCTTTTCTCAGCTCAAAGAACAAAGCAGAATTAGGATCGCCAGGAGAGTTTGCGGAGGCCGCGAGGCTCTCTCGGAACCACATGCCAAGGTACCGCGCCGTGGCTGGGTTATCTCCTTGCTTTCCCAAATGGCTGCCTGTTTTATGACAGTCATAGGGACCAGCAGAGACGGTGAAGCCCTTTGCCGACGAACAATGCTCAGAATAAAGCTACGGCGGTCAGTGATTGCGGGACGTGGGTCGGTTTTCATTTGTCCCCTGATGAAGACTCAAGAAGAGATCCTGATCCAAAGCCCTCGAACGGTCTGTCTGGTTGGACGTGGCATGGAGCATTGTTGTTGCAGGTTGCCCAGTCTTGGCAGAAACAAATGTTCTGGCTCTGAGCTGCCATGTTTTACTAGTGTCCTTCCATGTACTGCAGTGATGCACGCCTTAACACCATGTGAGGGCTTGGTACAGAAACATGCTGCGCTGGCGTTGTCGAGGCTTAAACCGCCGATCTTGTCAGCACCACTGAAGTCTGGCAACGAAAGTGCCATCGGCATTTCGAACCACTCTGAACGAGCCACCAATAGTTGCAGACGGTGCGTCATCTTGCCGATATCGTTACCGGTGAACATAGCTATCCAGCGCTCTGCACTTTGTCAACTGGGCCAGGGTGCTGAAGCACGGCAAGAAGCTGCTCTGCTCCAGAAGCTCTGTGAGGAAAGGTCCCAAGCACCTTGTGGTCTGCAGCTCTGGCACGATAGCAGCAAGCCGGTGTTGAAATGACTTAGTAGTCGAGTAGCAGAAAGCGGCCTTGAAGCAATCCAGTTTATAATTCAGCAAGGCCAGATCCCCTGAAATCATTAGGAGCTAAATAATGCAACGAAACTGACTGACAAATTTGTGTGCAGCCTTAAGGGGTAACTGGAAAGGAAAAAGAAAGTTTTTTTAAAACAGCCTAATTGGGAAGGGGTGGTGAGCTGAGCGAGCGCTCACGGCTGCCGTACTCCGTGTTGACGGCGCGAGAGGGCGCCACCAAAGCGTGTTCTGGATAGGCTGTATGTAGCGGGCAGCGAGGAGCGGCTCATTGCATTTGCTGCTGATTAAACACAAATTCGGCATGACACTTCATTGGCCACGAACGACAGCAAACACGGGTAAAGATCAGTTCAGAATGGGAGCCACTTCGCGCTGCCATACCGCGAAACGGCCAAACCGCAAGACAAAGCTGCTCACCGAAGGCCTTGGGAACGCTCAGAGCCGGCCGGGTCCTTCGGTCCCTACGGCCGCAGCGCCGCCGCGCACATCCGGGACCTTCCGTGTCGGCGCCTGATCCCACTACTCCTTTCTAGTATGCGCCGCCTTTTCCACCGCTTGGTGGCGGGTATGTCGACGGATCATTTCTTGTTTCCGTACTTTATAAACTGCATTTGTTTCTTTTCTGATCTACAAATACTGAACAAAAACTACTTTTATAAACAATTGAAACGGTTCGCGCCACTTATATTTTGTATTTCGACTAAAAAGAAGCTTTTAGCGGCTCTGACCAGTAGTAAGCCCTGGACCTAAGACGTCACATTACGCGCGCTTCGGTACCGCGGGTCGCCCCCGTCGGTGGAGGAGGTTTCCGCGTCGTCCGGTTAAAATATGACGCACTGATATTTAGTTACTCTCTCCGTGCCCGCTGGCTTGCCCGAACCCCAAGAGACGTGGAAACCGCAAAAAAGGTAGACGCTTAATTATGATTGCAGGGCCCTTTAAAGTTTTTTTTTTTCTTAATTCCCTGGATTTTTTTTTTGCCATCTTTCGCAAGCTGTTTTGCTTTGCTTAGGCGAGGGCTTCACCGCTTCTCCTTTTCCTATCTTCTTGATGCCGCGGCGCGCGACTCCAAGACCCAAACTGCGCTGTGCCCCCCCCCCCCAAAAAAAAAAGCTTTTTTTTTGGTTTTTTGATTTTGTTTTTTTGCCGTTTTTTGCAAGCTGTTTTGTTTCGCTTTGCTGAGGCGAGGGCTTCTCCGCTTCTCTCTCTAACCTCCGCGCTGGCGCGCAACACAATCCAAACTGCGCAATGCAGAAAAAAAAATATATTATATATGTTTATGCTTTTTTTTGCTTTCGTTGGATCTTTTTTTATTTTTTTTAACGCCTTTTCTAGGGCGTTCTTGTTCGGCTCACGCTGCCCATGCGTTCGCGACCTCGCTGCACCAGGATACAAAAGTGCGTTCATTTCGCGCGCGCCTGGAGGAAGGGGTCAAAATTTTGATGTCTGAGCGTAGGGTGCGCTCATTACGCAAGTGAAAAAAAATGTCGAAATTTTGAGAGCCGACTTCGGGGTGCGTTCATTACGCGAGTGCTCATTGTGCGAGTAAATACGGTACATATTCCGTGGGGACTTTTCCGCAGTACTGGAGGAGCGCTAAGGAATGCGGCTCAGGCAATCGGCATTGGCGTGATCTTTGCCTTTCTTTGTGGCGCACCGTGAAAGTAAATTGCTGGAGTGCCAACCTCCACGTCATTAAACAACCGTTTTTGTTTGACATCTGATTAAGCCACAACAAGAGGGCAGTGGTCAGTCTCCAAAATAAACGAAGATCCTTTCAGATAGCTTGAGAATTTTTCGATAGCCCATACCATCAAGCACGTCCCTTCCTACTGTGCTGTATGCCGGTTCACGTGTTGGTTTTCTGCTGGCGTATGCAACAGGATGTTCCTCGTCCTTCTCAAATACTTGACTGAGGACTACGCCCAAACCACGGTTGCTCGCATCATGCTGCACTATGAAGGTGCGTAGTGGTCCGGTGAAGCGAGCACAGGATCGCTCGCTAGCAGCTCCTTGATCCTGAGAAAGGCGTTCTTACGCTCCTCGGTCCAGCGTACGACATTTGCCTCTGCCTTGCGAAGAGCGTCTTCGAGTGGGCTAGCAACATGCGCAAAATTAGGAATGTGATTTCGGTAATAGCCGGCTGAACCGATGAAAGAACGCAAGTCTGTCTTTGTTTCCGGCAAAGGAAAATTCTTTAAGGCCGTAACTTTTATTTCGAACGGACGTTGTTTTCCTTGGCCCACAACGTGGTCCAAGTACTGAACCTCAGCATTGCCGAGATGACATTTGGCTATTTTCAGAGTCAATCCCGCTTTCTGTAATCTAGCAAACACTTCTCGTACGTGCTGCGAGTGCTGCTCCCAGCTACTCAAAAAATAAATACGTCATCAAGGTAGGGAACTGCGGAAGACTCAGCACCCTTGAGCTCTTTAGCTTGGAAAAACAAAGGGCGCATTCTTAAGTACAAAAGAAAGGACATAGCGGGTGGAACGTTCCGGGAGGGGTAATGAAAGCTGCCAGCTTACTTAGCGTTCTCCGTGAGAAGCACTTGCCAATAACCTCGCATAAGGTCTAGCGTTGACACGTACCGTGCCGCCAACATTTTTCAAGCAGTGCTTCAACATTTGAATGGGAAACATTTTTGTCTTAGTTATCACGTTGAGTTTGCGGTAGTCATGCATGGTCGCGATTCTTTACCGGCGCTCTCGACAATGAACATCGGAGAGATGTAATCACTTTCCCTGGCATAATTGTTCCCAGGTCCAGCATGTTTTGCACGGAATCATTCAACAGCTTTTTATGACGAGGTGAAAGTCTACACACTCTTTTACGAAAAGGTTGATCGAGGTCAACTTCTGATGTCATGTTCTAACAGGTTAGTTCTACCGGGACGTGGGCTAAAGAAGGCCTTGTACGAGTCTAGCACCTGTTTTAATTCACTTCTTTGCTGTGCATTCAACTATGCACCTTCAGTTGTCCCCTTTAGTAACTCTTCTGTAGAAGAAAGCAGCATGGGGATGGCAACTAACAAAGCGCACGCGAAATGCGCTTCATTACCGAGTGAAACTTCTCCACATAATTGCTCTGCGGATGGTACACTGAAGCTGTGGTGGATGGCTATGCCACATTTCTCTAAGAACGTTGTGGTCAGTGCACTGGCGTAAGACTGGAATCCTGATCACATTGGATCTAGCTAGGAAATCCCACTTCGAAAAGACGCCGAGCAGCAGCTGGGACACTACCCAAGAGGGTCAACTTTTAAACCTATGGCTTAATGAATGAAATTTACAGTATAAACTGGCAGTTGCAAGGAAGAATGCAGTGCAAGTTTCATCTATGTACATGAATTGTAAAATAAATTATAGTTGTTTTTATCAGGAACACACCGACTTTTGTTTGGGAAAACTATCGTTGGGAGACTAGTGTAATACTCAACATTTTCTACTCTAGATCTGCAGCAGAATGCCTGGAGAGTGCAACTATGAAAACAAAATTTCAAAAAAGTAATTTATTTTATGCTTACATTACAGTGAAAAATCTAATAAATGTTTTGCCTTTTATTCATTGACAAAATTCAACATCTTTTATAAAAGACACCAACAAAGTAAAAAGCAATTCCACAGTTGCATTGCCCATAACATTCCAGTTAGGAAAAACAATGAGTGAGTTTTTCCCTCTTGTCCCATTAACAAATGATAGTTTTCCTAAAGTGAAATTTATGCCACAAAATGGGATGGAGAAAAATGCATTCAAAGTGCTCCAACCCCTACCTTTTTCTTTAGCATCGGTGGACCGAAAATATTTTATAAAGAATTAACTATGCACGTGTAAACTAATGAAACCTTCTGGGAATACTCTGTAGATGTTGGTGGATGTAAATATGATATTTTTCAAAATAAACTTTTTTTCTCGAAATTTTTTTTTTTCTGGGTAGTGTCCTTCCTTGCGATTGCTGTAGAACTTAGCTCGGGTAAAACGACTGCTTCCGGGAACTTTGTTGCCGGACAAAGTAACGTCGACAAGTACTTGTTTCCTGCTGCAGTTTTTGGTAACGGGCCAACAATGTCTACCACCAACCTACGAAATGGTTCCCCAATTATGGATACATGAACCAAAGGTGCCTTGACCTTCTCATTTGGTCGACCTGTCCTTTGGCCAACGTTACACAAGCGTACCCAGTTCTCGGAGTATTTGAAGCACATCGGCCAGTAGTAGTCGTTTAGCAACCTGTTCTTGGTTTTGTTTATTCCTAAATAACCAGCCCAACTGTCACTGTGAACCAAGCCCAAAGCGCGCACTGCTGGCACTACCAGCTGTTCGAAAGATAGACCTTGCTTGTTCTTGAACATTCGATACGAAAGACCGTCTTTCATAACAAAAGAAATGCCTCCTTTTTGTTTACATCCAGTTTTTTCCCAGCACGATTGCAGTGACAAATCTTCTGCCTGCTCCTTTCTTAGTGTGTGTTTACCAACCTTCACCAAAAGCTACAAGTTTTCACTGACTGGGGTTATCAGCTCTCGTTTTGATTGCTAAGTTGTGGTCCCATCATCACGAGCTCTGGTTCAGACATGGGCGGAACGGCGGTGACTGTCTCGCTCGCGTCATTTTCTTCCGATACCGCGACAGCATCAGTCATGGTAGCCTCCTGCATTCACCTGGTGTGCGCCCTTGTTACCACCATATTGGGTTTTATGTCTAGCTCCATCCCCGCATTTTGTAATCCCTGCATCGACTTGTTGGAAAAAATGTAAGCAATTCTCTAAGGGAGTTTATAGGAAGCGGCGGCTTCCGTATGGAACTTGCCAAGGCGCCTTCCATTTCGACTTCGGCTACAGGCAAGCACTTTGTGCCTGGTTCGAGTGCCTGCCGTGCCCACACACACGAACCTGTGAAATGTTCTGGCTGGACGAATGACGGGTGAAAGACATAGAAAGTTGCACCTGTGTCTCGCAACACTTTGCAGCTGATGCCATTCACAATCATGTCGTATGTGTATGGCAGAAGCAAGTCACTCTCTTCTGTTAGCAGATTAACAGACACACTTGCTCGCCGGCAGCCTGCGGCGATGTGCCCTGGCTGTTGGCGCTTATAGCAAATTAATAGCCACTTTTTGTTGAACTTTTTAGTTTCTCTTTCTTGGCCGTTTGGGGCTGCGCTGCCTTCTCGGACACGTTCACTGTGCTTGTTTCCTTTGAGCCTTTTGAAACTTTCTGTTCGGTCTTGGAGGTTTCTTTTGAAGTTCCTCCAAACTATCCACCCTACGGGAGCACTACTCTTCAGTTAGATTAGCTGTTATTTGCAAAGTGGTTACATTTGGCGTATCCTGAAACCACAGGCGCATTGGTTCTGAAAGAGTTCGGTAGAACTGTTGAAGTGCAGTTGGCTGAAGGACACTCTGTTTATCCTCACACTGTTTTGCACTTTTCAGCCATTCCTTTAGAAAGCTCATGGCTTTGTACGCAAACTCGGAGTACAACTCCTTGCTGATGCCTTGCTTTACAAAACTTCAGTCTTAAGGCTTCCATGGACAAACTACCTATATCTTTGCCCGAAGCTGAAGTTTCACCTTGTCATAGTCACGCGCCTCTTCGACAGTCATTCATGCGATGACGTCTGCAGCCTCGTTTGGGCGCAACGTCAGGAGCCGTTGCGACCAAGTGTCCTCTCCAAACCCTGCACTTGCACACTTCCTTTCGAAGTTCACGAGGTACAAGATGATGCCATTGCTAATAAAAAATGGCTGCATGAAACCGCACATGTCGAAGTTTTTGCAGCGTGTGGCTACCTCAGATGCAGCAGTTACTTCGAGTTTGTGCTGGCACCTTCGTCTTAATTGAAGAGATACCACCATCCAGCATTCCTCTATTTCGTCGTCTGCTGCCCCGCATTTGGATATTGCTTTAAAACTTTCCTGCTTGTGCATTGCTTTCTGGTCGGTTATGCCTAGCTCTTCAGCCAGCATAACGAGGTTGGGTTTGGTTAGCAACGTGAGATTCATGACTGCCTGGTTTTTGAAATGTCAAACCAGCTAAGGCTCCCAGTGATAGTAAGGAAATCGTGCGCTCACGAACTCGGGCACCAGGCCGCCGTTGACATGCATTCCATAACGCCGCCACCGCTGCCAGCGGCTGTTACGTTTCCGGCGGTTCGACGACGGAGACGGCTGCCGAGGAAAAGACACTCTCTGCTGCTGGAAGACAACGTCTATTTATTGCAAAAGCAATCTGGCTTTTAAAGACCCTGTAACCAATCAGGACCGGGCCAAACAAAAAAAAAATGCAGTCGTACGTCGCTCTAGATGGTCTTATTGGGAAGCCAAGGAAAATGCATAGCGTAGCACAGCACCGCAATTGTTCAGCACCTCCGGTAGACATGTTCGGCCTCGCCGCACTGGTAACACAGCGGTTGTCGATCAGCCTAGCGCCACACATCCGTCTTCCTAGGCGCCGGTTGTTCGGAGCGGACAAGCTGAAGCTGCCCTTCCTGACGTCGGAAAGCCTGTGGCACTGGTAGGTCATGTCGAGGCGTCATCAAATACTGCTGGGTAGCTGGCGCCGGTCTCCGAGCTACTGCGGCGTAGGTGAGGGTGGGCTCCTTGGCCGCTGCTACACTGGCAGGAGCCTCCGGTTGGATTGCCCGCAGAACTTCTTCGCGAACAACTTCGGCTATCGACAGCAAAGCCGGCTGGTTGGGAGCAGGCAGGTGCTCCACGAGCTCTTACCGGACGACGTCGTGAATGATCTCGCAAAGACCTAGCGCTAGACGGCCCAAGGCCGGCAATGCTGGATAGTCGCTGGTAGTGGCTGGCTCGGGCTTTCAGGGCACGCTCGATGTTCATGGCCTGTGTGTCAAAACCTTCCACTGTTGTCGGAGGGATGCGGACAAGACAGTTGAAGATGTTGTCTCTGACGACCCGCATGAGGATTCTTAACTTCTCTGTTGTAGCCTGAAGGTCGGCGTGGGCGCTCAGGCATAGGACATCCTCCACGAAGCCAGTGATGCTCTGCTTGGGGCCCTGGGTTCTGGTTCGAAGTAGGTCTTTGGCTCTCTCTCGGTGATGTTGGTTCACAAACGTCCCCTTCAGCTCACTCTTCAAAACGTCCCACGATGGCAAAGAAGACTCGTGATTTTCGTACCAGTGCCTGGCAGTCCCCTCCAGCGAGAAATAGACGTTTTGCAGGCGCTGCTCGTCGGTCCAGCCATTGTGGCGGGCGACGCGTTCGTACTGATCGATCCAGTCTTCGATGTCTTTGTATTGTTCGCCATGGAACGGAGCAGCCGTCCGTGGTGCGATGGGCAGGTAAACGATGGCAGAAGCGGCTGGGGTCTGCGGCCGATCGGCCATCGTCGTCTCCTTCAGCCTGGGCTTGTCCAGCAGCAGACCGAATTCAGAAGCCTGTCCCTGGGTACGGCGGCTGACCCGAGTTTCAGGTTCCTCGGAGAGCGGTCTTTTCGCCGGGCTTGGAATCAAACTTGGTTGATGGGTCTGCGGGGGCGAATGAGTCATCTTGGGCATAGGGTGCTACCCTGCACCTCCCACAGAATGTCACGAATGGCAAACGATGAGGCGGGAAAAAACGGAACGAAAATAAGATTTAATGGGGGCGAACTTGTGCCAAATATAAAGGTATGATAACTGGGCGCCACAAGCGTCGATGTCGGCGCAGCAGCAGAATAAAGCACTGGCTAAAGACTGACTCCATACGGCTAAAGCCCCTTTATGTTTCAAAAGTAGCGCAAGGTGCGTCGATGCACGTGCAACGTGCAGCCCTTGGGAAGAGCATGGCGGCGCAGCGCAGCACTGAGCTAGATTTCAGACGCCATGAATTTCCCAGAAGTGGCGCGCGGCTCGTGCCTTCAGCATTTCTACAACAATGAATGGCGCCACTTTTCCCAGGATAGAGGGGCTTTACGTACGGCGCGGCGCAACTTTTTTGAGCCTTCCCTGGAAGCCTAGAACATTCTAACTCGTTCATCCTGGAAGTATACATTCTGAGCATGAACAAGGTACACGGTTCCCCATTGTTCTAAAATGTTCTACTGCGTGGGAGCCAAGCGCGCTGCCTACTTGGCTAGCTGTGCACTTGGCAGTATCCATTTGAATGCTCAATATTATTCTGTTTCAACATCATTTTCGTAGAATATAATTTGGTATACCTTTGACTCCTTACCTCAAATTTCACACCAGTTCATACCATCCTTCACATTAGGCAAATCATTGTGCGTGGTGCTTCTGCACGCAACTAGATAGCTAGTTAGTTCTGTGTTTGAGGCATTAGGGGAATCAAATCTGCCGTGCAATCGATGCTAACAGAAGGCTGCGCCAAAGTGGGAGGGCAAAGTAGACAATGTCTTTTGATGGATAGACCAACACTCATACCTTATCGTATAATATTCGGAGTGTTAGGAATGAAAATGAAGTGCGTGCTTATGCTCCAAAAGTTGGCTGCTCAAAAATTGACTCATAGCTGCTCCAGAAGGCGCTCCAAAATGGCTCGGACCAATCGCGTCGCTGCAACTGTGAACGCGCCTTCAAGTCTAGGCGCACTAGTGTTCTCTCATCATAAGCCTGAAAATTGTTTCACAGTCACTTTATTGTGCGAATAAGAGGCCTCGAAGACGCATCTCTGCTGCAATGTTCCGCACGCAGGTTGAATGCCCTGGCTGAGAACTACGAGAGTCGCCATGCCCTGGTTCAGGACAGAGCAGCCAACTCTAGGGCCCAAGTCGACGGTTTGTCCCTGCAACTGGCACACGCACAGTTGAGTATCGAGATGTCCGGTCGACCACGGCCGGACGCAGTTCTTTGTCCGAGAAGCCTAGACGTGTTTGCTTCCTTTGCTTTGTTTACGACAGTATTCGTTATGATCGAGGTTTTGCAGCGGATCACATATGCGTTTCGTGAATGTATGTCATGGCGCACTCAGTTTAGCGTAAAACTTTGTGCTCAGTTTAGCGGGAATCACAGTGTTGTGACATTATGACTGCATAATGTCATGCTGCGTCACCATTTTCCCTCCAAGCTTAGAAGGGAATCACGGTGTTGGGACATTTACTTCATTATGTCACATGGCATTACAATTTGTGTGCTAAATTTAGCAGGTAAATTTTTCTGCCAAATTTAGCAGGGTATCACAGTGTCATGACATTGTGACTTCATAGTGTCGCACGACGTCAGAGCTTTCCTGTTGAATTTAGCGGGTAAATATTTCTACACATGACGTCACCATTTTTATCTAAACTTGCTAGGCATGGGCGAGATAAGTTTGGGGTTAGTCAGATTGACGAATAGCTGTTGTGAATAATTTGAATCATTATAGTTTGAATGCACCCGTATTTACTCTGGAATGGGCCACCTTTTCCCAAAATCGGGCAAGGCGTTCATTCACGCCAGGTAAAACCTAGATCACGTCATTACTAAAACAATGGGCCTTTGCTACGGCAAAAATGGGCTAACCTTATCTCTTTGGAAAGGCGGAAGACTCAAGCAACTGGGTACCGCACAGCCTTTGTATTTTTTAGCCGTGTTTTTTTTCCTTGCCTTGTAAGTTGTTTGTTTGCCATTGCCATGCTGAACCTATTTCTTTGGGATGAAAGGTATTAAATTATTTCCCATTTCGAGGGGCTTCGCTACTCACCCAAAGTCGTAGGGAGGCGAGACAAGATCTTCAGTATGTCTTGGCTTTGCTTGGGCCGGGGCTTCTCTGCTTTTCTCTTATCTCTCATCCTCATCTGCCCCGCGCGCGCGCGCGGCCCCTGGAACCAAACTGCGTCGTGCGAAAAGAAAAAAAAAAAAGCTCTCTCTATGTTTTTCTTTTCTTTCTCTTGCTATTCCGTGGATATTTTTTGCCGTCGCCGCGAGCTGTTTCGCTTTGCTTCGGCGGGGGCCTCCACCACTTCTCTTTCCTATCTTCTTTGCGCGCGGCGCGCGACCCCAAATCAAACTGGGCTGCGTAAAAAGGAAAAAAAAAAAGAGCTTTTGTTAGTTTTTTGCTCTTGGTTCGGATTTTTGCCGCTTTTGCGTGAAGCTGTTTTGTTTCGCTTTGCTGAGGCGGGCTTATAGACTTCTCTTTCGCTAACTCCTTCGCATGCTGCTAGTAGCGCAACCCAAAATATGAATAAACTGTACAAACAGCTAAAAAAAAATCTTTTTTATGCTTTGTTGGATCTTTTTTTATTTTTTGACGCCTTTACAAGGCGTTTGTGACAGCTCCACGCTGCCCGGCACATTTGCGTACCTCCTTTCACCAGGATAGAAAAAGTCGCGTTCATTTTGGTAGCGTGTGGAGGAGGGGTCAAAATTTTGACGTCAAGTTGGGGGCGCGTTTGTTGCAGCGTAGAGAAAAAAGTTCGAGATTTTGAGCGCCGACTTGGGAGATGCGTTTATTATAGCAGTCGCGTTCATTGTCTGTCATCTGTTAGTACAAACAGCTTTCATCTGACAATTCAATAGCCCAAACTATAGTTTTATACTTGCACTTTTAGTATTAGAAGGACTGTAATTGTTAATTTCTGGTATGTGAGTTCAGAAACCGCAGAAATGAATTGGAGCTTAAGCCATGGCGGAAATCAAACAGAGTAAAAATCAAACCCGTTTTATATGGGAACTCGCCAAAACGTCTACCAGTTAATTTAGTATAAAACCGAGACTTCAGAACACAGAAGGAATGAACCCACAACACAAGCGTCTCAAACACAGCTGGTTTAATCTGTCAGACCTCGTTCCAAAAATGAGCCCCCGGTGCTAACTGACATCCACAGTCGAAAAGTCCGGCGACTTCCTCCCGTCCAAATCATTCGCGCCCTCTGCTTTGCGCTAGGCACCCGCGCTGGCGCTTGGCGTCCATGAGGGCGTCCACGCAGTTGACTTATCACCCGCGCCACTGCTCCACCAGCTACTAATCCCCACTTCTATAGCGCTTCTGCCTCCATACGTGGTCGTACACGAGCACACCACTCCAAATGATATACCCCCTTCCGTCCCCCCCCCCCCTCTTTCCAGTTGCGAAGTAAACACAAACACAAAACACATGTGACCCACCTGGTAAACCAAAATGCACATAGTAATCTCAAAACATGAAAGGATTTGTGCAGCTATCCGTCGGTCCCCCTTCTATGTACTTCCTCATGTTTAATTACTGTTGCCCAACCGCCGTTTTGTACTTGCCATCTGACAGCTTCCCAAAACCTCCCCCTCCCTTTTTTCAGTGTTCTTCCAATGCTACGAAAAAAACAAAAAACAAATAATTTTTATTATTTTGCTTTTTGCTGAATCCTCACCGTCTAGAAGGCGGAAACTCCGTTCCAGATATAGGACCAAATTGAAGTTGTCTAAAGAAAGCGGAAAGATTGCTTATGCAGTTCCCAACTGCTCCCTATTCTAATGGTCTCCCTCAATATCCTTTTAGTCGCATCTTTTTCTTTATAGATAATTTCTCTTCTGGCCCACTCGGGTTGCACCCATTGCACTCCTCAACATGTCTGGCTATTTCTGAATTTTGGCCTTCAATTCTACTGCCCTTTTGTGCTCTAATAATTGGTAGTTTACATCTTCCTGTTTGTCAACCTAGGTAAACCATGTCAAACAGGTATACCATAAACCACCCCTCCGACACTCTTCTCTATTTCTGTGTTTTTTTGAGCTTAGCTCACCTCCGATGAATGGGAGTTGTCTGCTGAGTTTAAAGTCGGTCTGCAAACCACGAATTCGTTGAAGATTTCTTGTCAAGAGCCTTCCAAATTATAGAGAGCGCGAATGGTAAAGAGAATGCAAGCTACATTGTTCATTTTTCTTTGCCTGGCCGTACCAGCTAAACGCTGCAAAAACCCCTCGTGGGCTACGTTATCCACAAGCTCCCTTTTGTGGCCTGCCGCTAACAACCCAGACACCTCGCGCCTGCACAGCCTCCGCAGCCTTATGGGCTACAGCATTTCCTGAGCGCACTATTCACAACAGTGAAGCGGCAACACTCTCTTGGACCATCTTGGCATGACAACTTGTGTAGAGGAGCAGCAGTGGCCTGGGTTCATCCCTGCCGATACCTCCGGCACAAACCGAATTCGTCAAACCTGTCTTAACATCCAGAAACTGTAGTGATCCATCCTTCGGAAATTCACAGTTGCAAGAGCCAGCCCAGGCGCTCGCGCCGGATAGAAAATCTACAAGCATCGCCAAGTCACTGCTCTTCGTCCTGCAAACCAAAATGTCACATCGACATAGCGTTTCATCAAAGCGATCCCACCCGACATACGACGTCAACACCGTTTTTGACTTTCAGATCTAAAAAAACCCTTAAGGGGAGACACTACCCGAAGAGGGTCAACTTTTTGAACGTATATTGCTATGCAGATAGAAATTTACACGGTATATACACAGGCGGCTGCAAGGACAGAATGCAGTGCAAAGTCTATCTGTGTTGCAGGAATTGTAAAGGAAATTATAGTTTTTTATCAGGAACACACAGACTTTGTTTGAGAAAAACCATCATTGGAAACTAATGTAATGCCCAACATTTTTTCTACCCTAGATCTCCAGCAGAATGCCTGAAAGTGCAACTGTGAAAACAAATATTCCAAAAAGCAATTTGTTTTATGCTAACATCGCAGTGAAAAATCTAACAACTTCCTGCCTTCTCTGGCATTGACAAAATCTTAACATCTCATACGCAAGGCATCCACAAAGTCAAAAGCAATTCCACAGTTGCATTGCCCACTGAAATCCGAGTTAGGAACAACAATGAGTGAGTCTTTCCTGTTGTTCCACAACAAGCGACCGTTTTCCCAAGTGAAATTTAAAAGTCAAGAAGTGGAACGAGAGAAAATGTGTTCAAAGTGCTCCAACCCCTGCCTTTCCTTTAGCATCGGTGAACCGAAAATTATTGATAAAACCCCGTAACTATGCGAGTGTAAGCTAATGAAACTTTTCTGAGGAACACTCTCTAGATGTTGTTGGATGTAACATAGGCATTTCTCAAAATCAACTTTTTTGCAGAAATATTTTTTTTCTGGGTAGTGTCCCCCCGTAAAGTAAAGACTTCAGAGAAGAATGGGCTACCAATTGTGAACCAAATGCACACACCTTTTTTCTGATCCAATTCCCCTCTTCAAAACCCACAGCGGTGACCGGCAAATGCCTCTCTCCAATAACACTAAGAAGCCACTAACGCTTGTGCCGGCGTCTTAGACTGAAATTTCACTAAACCTAACTCAGCCAATCCCTCACACGCGTACAACAAAACACCCTGGTCCAATGAATAGTATAAATCTTTGATATCTAAAGACCCCACTCTGCAATCTTTGCAGTGAAACACATCCAAGAGCTCCAACAATTCTTCCAATTCCTGAGCGAAAGTGGGTTTTGCAATGGCAGGACCGAGAGCCCTTTCAATAAAAAATTCCGGAAGTACCTTTTGCCACCAGTTCAATATGGCGGGTAATTCGATATAAAAGTTTTAATGAATTCGACTATCAAAAATACACTTTCTACGAAATATTACACAATGAAGTAGTATCTTGCATCTTCTGTTGCCTTTTTTCATTGCATCTGCGATAACAATATTTTTCTACGCTATCGACGGACTTAAAATGCTGAGGCCAGCTGCCTTCTATATTCGCGGATTAGTGCCAAACTGTGCCGAGAGCATGGAGCATGTCCGAGCAGGAGCACCTTCCTCCTGCAGAGCGCCGTTTTGCTCTGCAAGTTGGCTTCCCCACAAGAGGTGGCTTCGTTGGGGAAGCCAACTAACAAAGCCAACTGGCTTTTCTTTCTTTTTTTTTGGTGTTGCGTTAAATGTTTAGAAGAATGAATAATATTCTTCTTTGAAGACGGAGCAGGGAGAGGGAGCGCGGAACACCTCTCTCCGCTCACTCTGCAAAAGATTTTTATTTTTTTCTCCAAACAATTGACGCGGTTGCCAGGAAAAAAAGAAACGTCAGAGTGCTCTGCAGCTGGCTCCAATGCGGCCGCTCGCGTTGGGGGAAGGCCAGCTGCAGAGCAAAACGCGCGCTCTGGGAGTTCAATACATATATCGGCAGCGTGCTGTGAATTTTTGTTCGACGTGAACCATAGTCTTGCTATATATTATCACTCGTAACATTACTGTGCACAAAACTGTTCGATATAAGGAGTCGTTCATGTATAAAGGCTTGATATAGTCGGGTTTGACTGTGTTTAGAATGGTCGAATAATTTTATATTGTCGATCAATTCTATATTGTCGAATAATTCAATATTGTTGAATACTTAAATTCGATTTGAAGCTAATGCCGAATAGGAACAGAATTCGATTACTATTCGCGAATAACTGCATATTCGCCCATCCCTAAAACTCGCAGATTAGGAGTGCGTAGTTCTCCCAGAATGCATCAGATGTTGGAATGTCGCACCAGAGAACAGGTCCTTAAATCTAACTTGCCGATGCAAACGATGCCCCACCACCTATGTTGAGCAGGGATACGATCTTGAAACTGAAATTAGCGCCGTTGACCATAACAGGCGGAATGCAACACAGTGCAGTCGCTGCACAACAGTTCTTACTACGATACGATACAAAGTTTATTGATTCACTTCACAGATACATGTGGCGAATGGGAAACTGGAGAAAAGTTGCAGAAATGCAGCTTCATGGAGCTCCGGGCCCTCATTCAGTAGCTGCGACGGGGTACCAATGAAACATGTTCAGTAAAATGTGTGCACCTGTATTTTGTATAATTTAAACAATGATTGTGCATGATCAGTGTACGAAACATTTATGATCATCCTTATCACCTTTTTTTGTAATAAATGCGATGCAGAGGATTAAACCACCTGATAGGTTTAATCTAGAAGATATTTACAGACTACGCATGTTTCCACTTCAAGCTGGCAACAAAACTAAAAAGGCGAGCAATCTTTCAATTCGTATAACTCTTTACACTGGAGAATACACTGTTGATACTAATCGCGCAGGAGCTTTTTCAGTTTTAAGTGTGAATTACTGAAGAAAGATATGGTTTCAAACTGGTCCATTGGAATCTCCAGCACATTTGTTCCCCACGCTTCGATTTCGATCCCTTGTGCTGCATGCATCTGGGTCAGCTTTGTTACTAATAGCCGATTCAGACGACGGACCAAACGCGACTTTCGTCCGCAGACCGTGTACCACGTGACCGACACGTCACCAATTCCTGCAACCGCGCCTTGCCTGCAGACGCGTGACTGATAAAGTCTAGCGCCTTTTCATTTATGGAGTTTTGACGGGAGATTGGACGAGTGCCAAGGCGTTCAGTTTGGGAGCGGCACACGTGTTTCTTTTGTTTTTTGGTTTTATGGGCAGATTAAAACAAAAATGGCACGTCATTTTTTTGGTTCCACGGAGTTGAAAGAAGCTTAGCCTTGTGAAACTTTGTTACGGCTGACACAGAGCAGGTTCAGTATTCCTCCGGGTCCATGCCAAGATGCTCCCCTCACAAGAACCTGTCCAGCGGCGATAATTCCTGCGTCCAATCAGTCTTTCACCGGAGCAAGGCGTTCTTGTAGCTTGTGGTGTGCACCGAGTGTTGTGCACGCGCGCAGAGTGCGTGAAGGCATCTCCAAACGCCCCTCCGTGAACCCAGAACTTTGTCGCTTCTAGCCAAACCCTTCTCGAGCAGGGCCATGTCTGTGTCACTGTCATGCTTTGGGTTAGTAAAGCTAGTGTGCCTCGCGCCAAGCCTATCACGGTGTTTGTCTCGATCTGTACGTAAATGCGGCGTACGATTTTTTATCGCGGTAGCAAACGTCGATTTTCTCTTGGACAACGGTGCCACGGTGCGCTGTTGGGTTTGTGGCACTGTGGGGTGGCAAACAGGTCGGTCCGTCCTCGCTGGCGTCTGCTCGTCATTTACCTCGTGTGGGTGCGCTTGGGAGACGGACGAACCACGGAGCATGTCGTCACGTGATCAATCCGTCCGCAGATCAGTCCATAATGAGAGCGTTGAGATCGATAGCTTTTGCGAACAAAAAACAAGGTTGCAAAATAACTGGCGTAGGTAAATGTTAAACATGGTGATTTTATCCAAGACTACGGTTAAAATAACCATGTTTAGCTTTCTCGGCTGCTAATACGACGCATCACAAGTTCTGCTGAGGCGAGCTTTATCGACAAATGTCCACTCGCGAGTCCACAACTGGCCATATTTTGGTGATGACTTTTCACCCGCGTACACCCGCAAAGAGGTCTCACGACCGCCAATCCATTTGTCCCAAGCCTTTCTTTACTCATCCATAGATTTCAGCGACTGTTTGGCAACAAAACGTGCGAAAGTATTGGTTGTCGATTGCTTCCTTCATGAAATAGTAGGAAGTCACAATCACAATTAGCAAATGCGTCCGCAGAGGCACATTTTTGAAACAAAAATCCACTTTTTTATTTTTTTTTTTGTGCAAACGGCAGCTTGTAGCAGGCGAACCGCCGTTTGCTCTGGTACCTCGCCTGAGCGATGCATGAGGGCAACATTCTAGTACACGTTAGATTTTCTCGGTGTAGCGTGTGCGTGCATGCGCAGACTGCCGGCGCCGGAATGATCTTGGAAAGTGCAACCACTTGTAGAGTGCCGGTTGAAACGAACCCACTCCACGCTGCGCAGTGGGCACGCGTGGGCACGAGTGCAGTGAAACAAACTCGCTATTAGTGAGTAAATTTCTCCGCTATATTTAGGGGAAACCAGCGATGTGACATTGTGATTTCAGTATCGCACAACGTCGGAGTTTCCCGCTAAATTTAGCGGGGAATCAAGTGTTGCGTCATTATGACTTCATATTGGTGTGTTGCGTCGCCATTTTCCCGCCAAGTTTAGCAGGGAATCACGGTGTTGGGACATTGACTCTATTTGCAACTCCAGCGCGCCGCCGCCCTCCCCGCGGACGGAGCGGAGAACTAGAGGAACGGGGACGGCAGCGGCGGCGGCGCGGAAAAGGTGGCAGGGACTGTCGGCCTTAATGCGTAAAACCGTTGTAACGAAAAAAGTGAGAGCGTTAAAATAGGAATTATTGTGCTCCACCTCACAACAGTGTTTGCACGAAGAACCGGCATGTCTAATTTCACTAGGGACTCTTCGTACATCGCATACGCTGCGGATTGCTTGTCCTGTGCATGCAGCTCGATCTGTGCTCAACGTGACGACAAAGCGCTCCCGCTAATAATGTAGAGCTCTAGCGTTCGGTCTATGAAAAGTCTATTCTTTGCCCTAAGTAGGGGAAAACTGGTCGCGCAACGATATGTCGAGCAATACACAACGGGAATGGGTTTGCGTTTTAGGGCCGTAGGAACATGACCATTTATTCCAAGCACTTTTAAAAGATAGAATACGCATACTTGATTTCAGGTAATCACAAAGTAAATAAAGAAATGCCCGAAGCATTTTAAAAGCACGTCTGTGTTAGCCAGCCCGTTTGTGACGAGAGATTAGAGACGGGCAGTTTTGGCAAGAGGGGCCACAATGTTGCAAAACAACACGGTACAAAAAAAAAAAAAAGTACGAGTATATTAAAATCTGCATTTTTGGTAGTGCAATGAATAAAATCACCAAACCCCTAAACACGCCGATTATGGTAATAGGCAGTTTTAGCCTAAGCGTGCGCAGGCTACCGTGAGCAAAGCAACGCTCCTGGCACGCGCTCGAAAATTGTGCTTCAAAGGCGCAGCGCGAGCCTCCGTTGTAATGCTACACCACACGGTAGCCTGCGGCAACAAACTTCTATCAATAACCATAGAGCAGTTTGATCACGTGTTGCAATACACTAAAACCTAGACGGTGAGCAGCGAGTTGCGAGCCTGTGACACGAAGGCATCAATACTGTGAACGCTGCTCTTCCGAAGCTTGACGGTCACCGTGCGCGGCTCACTTTTTAGAGCACTAATGGCCAGGCAAAGCGCAAACACGATATCTTCATCACCCTCAAAAATATTCTGCCACAAACACTGACGTGGCCGGTGCGTAAAACGCGCTCGCCCACAACAAAGCTTCGCAAGCCAAGGTTTCTGCAACTTTCAAATATCAGCATGCTCATTTCGCTAACACGCATCAACATCTCCGTCACCTGTAATATGATCCTGCCCTAACCACTTCGCGTTTGCAGACAAATAAATCATTGTTCAGCGCACTGACCAGCGACAGCGAGCTGGCGCATGGGAAACCCTGGAGAATCTATCCCCGTCTCTTCCGCCATCTTGGAACTACCGCCCCGCCACCTATAGGGCGTTGGAGTTGCGAATAGTGTCACGTGGCATCCCAATTTTCCCGCTAAATTTAGGAGGTAGATTTTTCTGCCAATTTCGGCGAGGAATTGCAGCGTCGCGACATTGTGACTTCGTAGCGTCTTACTCTGTCAAAACCTGCCTGTTGAACTTAGCGGCTAAATACTTCCGCTAAATTTAGCAAGGAATCGCAGTGTTGAAACGTTGCGACTTCATAAGGTCACATGCCACACCATTTTTGCACTAAACTTGGTGGGCAAATTTTTTCTCTATGCTTAGTGGGAAATCAGTGACGTGACATTGTAAATTCACAGTGTCATGTAACGTCACAATTTTCCGGCTAAATTTAGCAGGAAATCAGTGTTTGGCATTATTCGATAGTGTCATGTTACGTAACCATTTTCTCGCTAATCTTAGCGTGTAAATTTTTCCACTAAATTTAGCAGGGAATCGCAGTGTCATGACATTGTGACTTTATGGTGCAATATGGCATCACAATTTTCCTGCTAAATTTAGTAATTAAATTTCTCCGCTAGATTTAGTGGGAGTTTAGTGTCATGGAACGTCGCACTACCGCGTGATGTCACAGTGTTACATGAACAGCCTCTGCTATATTTAGCGGGACGTAAGTCCACTAACTGTAAGTGCTGCAGTGTAACTGCACAGACATGCAAAGACCTGAGAATTTCTTTTTACATAGGGCAGAACTCAAGAGGCAAGAAGAAAAGCTCTCGCTGGAGAGGGAGCGGTCGATGGAGGAACATTCGCAGCAACTTCAGGCTCTGGAGGACAAGAACTACCAGCTGCAACAACAGGTAATCTGAATCCTGGTTGACACATTTTTTTTTTTTACGTTTCTTTTGCCCTGTTTACACCACACAATGCATCTTTTGCGGCGAATCTGTGTCGCTGAAACCTAATGTCGTGAAAGAGATGCGCCGTTTGAACGAGACCGAAAAAGATGCGCGTTTTCTTCGCTTCAAGAGCGAGCTTTTGCTGTAACTCTTCCGAGTCCTGTCAATCACTCACGCCGCCAATGGGCACTCGAGAACGCTGCGACGTCTGGCGTTCAAGACGGAGTGAGCTTTTGGAGGAGTCTGATTTTTGGCCGATCACGTATCCGAGCCAAAGCCAAAAGAGAAGACAAACATGGCGGCGAGCGACAAGTGGAGAAGTGAGTGCGTACGGACAGTATGGGTTAGCAGTACGGGTTGGTGGCACAGTGCAGATTCATCAACAGTCGCGACGAGTACAAGCTCCGCATGTAAACATGATGACTGGATATCTTTTTCGGTGCAAAAATGTCCGAAATACTTCGAGATCATCCGCCTGTAACTTGACGTTCGTGGTCTTTCCCAGGTTTGGCAGGCCTAGTAAACCTCATGAGCCGAATCGGACGAAGTTTATGGAGTGGTATTAATAAAGCAGACTGTCTCTTCACACTGTGCATACTTCAAGTTGTTACGGTGAAAGATGAAGTTAAATATACAGTTGGATGACGAACGTTAGTTCAGTCGAGAGGCGCATTCGTCGCCTGTTCCAATCTTGCTCCGACTGCTTGCCTTCTCCGCCTCGTCGTAGTCTTCGTGACAATATCATTTTGACGCGAAACGCCCGATATTCCTAGATGCAGACGACAAGGTTTGGCGAAATTCTCTCGAGTCAATACGTCACCGGTTTCGTACGTCAAACTCCACGTTTGAACAGGCCGATTTCGCGAAATGTCGGTTTCACTATACCGTTGCGCATTGAAAAGATGCATCGTGTGAATACGCCATTACTGCACCAAGTTGCGCATCTACGGTGTACAGAAATGCTTAGAGCGGTGCCCTTAAAGTTCTGGCAGATTTGACCTCAAGTTCTTGCAAATGAAGTGCTCGCGCTTGCCCGTGCAGGCGCAGCTCGTGCCGAGACTGCTGTGCCTGGAATGTGTCCTTGACCGGTTTGTTTAGGGTTCCATTCCACCCATGCACTGGAAGTGGTCTCGAAATGGCCACAAATAAGGTCGTGGAAGCCGGTGTGTCGTGTTGTCGGATGTCGCATTCCCGGAAGTTGGTCGTGAAAGTTCCGGCAAAATAGTGTGTGCGAACGCGAGCACCGCAAACGTCGCGGCGTCTCCATTCCTGGAAGCAGTCTACAGTAATACCTCGTTAACTCGAACACGGCTATCTCGAAATAATGGTTAAGTCGTAAAATTTCCTTGTCATGGAATGAGCTCCTGTAGACACAATGCATTTTGCCCTTGCTTATCTCGAAGGTTTTCAGGACGGACTTCGGATATCTCAAAATCTCGTCAGCGAAAATCGCAAAAAATACAACACAAAAAACAACAAAAACTGACAAAAAAAATGCGCGGCATGAAAGAAAAACAAAAAACGCGCATGCGCATAAAAGAAGAAAAAAAGGAAGAAAACGCGCAAGCGCAAGAAAACAAAATTAAAAAGATAACCGCGGGTTGCGGTGTACGGAGGCGCTGAGAGGATGCGCGACGCAACTCTGTTGTCTTTTTTTTAAATTTTTTGTTTGTTTTGTTTTACGACTTCTATTTGGACAAGCTAATCGCAAGCCGAGATGCTTGGCGTTCGGTGCCCCTTTCCCTCGAGCGTTTCGTTCCTCTCTGTCTTTCGTTTTTCTCTCTTGCTTCTGGGTTCTTCCCTTCCCGGTCGGTCGTCGTCAGTCCGTGTTTCCCAGAGGCGTCTCGTTCGTTTCGAGTGTCGTTACTCTTTGTTGTTGTCCGCCTTTTTTTTAATGCGAATAGCATTCTTTGGATACTTCACACACTTTTCGTCTATGTATCTATCTATCTATCTGGCTATCTAACCTCTTACGCCGCGGGTCGATAAATAAATAAAAAAGACCGGCGCCGGCTGGGATTCGAACCGTTGACCCTTTGATCAGCAGGCAGACGCGCTAACCACAGAGCTATGAAGGCAGTCATTCAACGCACTCTAAACAGTTGTTTATATCTTTACCATAGGACGCGCTTTACAGCGCTGTCACAGCCGGTGCGCGCGCGTTCCATGCACGAGGGCTCATTCCGCTCTCGTGAGGCTGAGCACGGCCGCTAGCTCACCCTCTCCCGCGCTCGGGAGAGGGTGATGTAGCGGCCGTGCTCAGCCTCACGAGACGGAATGAGCCCTCGTTGCATGGAACGCGGCGCACCGTCGCTGTGACACGCTTATGCTCTATGGTAAAGATATAAACAACCGTTTAGTGTACCGTTGGTTGAGACTAGCTGAGACGCCAGAAAGTCTGGTCGGTACCATTTTGAGTGTTTGTGCGTATGGCGCGTGCTTTGCTCGCCTTCCTAAGTGACACAAACGCGCGTGCTGGGCTGCGGAGATCGTGCGCAGGGCTGTGAAAGTGTCAACAAATTTAGAATCGCCTCAAGAGTGGGCTGGCGTATCTAGAGTGTGCCGGCCACCTGACGAACGCGCATAACTCCGCACCGTTTGATGCTATTCGCATTAACGTAGATAATCATCCCCAAAGGATGGGTTCTGCTGATTTTTTTTTTTGTGTGTGTTTCGGTTGTTTTGCGGCGCCATACGAGCAAGGGTCAAGTTAGGTCAACTGTCCAATTCGGTCATTGGTTGTGAATACTCTGACGCTGTTGGCGCGTGGCTCGATTGACCATGAAGAAGGCGCAGTCCAGTGCAAAATTGACGCTTCAGAGGAAAGTTGCTCTCATCAGAGAAGTTGATGTTGCCGCAATTGTTAGAAGTTTTATTTAGAACATCGCGCGATCAGAGGTAAAAAAATTTCGGTACTTCGCTTATCTCGAAATTCCGCTTATCTCGAATTTTCCCCGGTTTTTATGACTTTCGAGTTAACGAGGTATTACTGTATTCACTTTGGCTAAAAAGTGTTCAGAGTAGGCTTTTGTGCATTCATAAAGAATAGGTGGCTCAGCTAAAATAGAGCATAAACTAGGAAAACGCTTACTCATGAGCATGGACGGTTGAGAAAGTTTGAGAGCTCAAGGAGCTTATGAGAGTACTTTTGGGACACATGGGTCTTTAGGAACCCAGTTTGCAAACCCATGGCCTGATGAAATAGTCCCAGCCAGGTAGTGTCAGTTCATATCTATATATTTTGAGGGAGCAACGTTCATATCGCCACGGTTTCATTCCAGCTGGCAACTTTGCAAGCAGAGAGGCAGCACCTTGAATCCGCCAACGAAGGCCTGCAAAGGGAGAACCTTGAACTCAGAGCCAAGCCTCGAGACGAAAATGAGCACCGTTCTCGGCCAAAAGGCAAGTGCAGCTCCGCATAAATTTGAGCAGTTGCCCCTTCCATATTTTTGACGAAGCATTTTGCCCCCGCCGTAGGACCAACTAGAAGGAGACCTGGAACGGCAGGAATCCCACAAGCAGGACTTGCTGACACTCCTCGAACGCGAGCGCAGTCTCAATCGGGAGCTCAGCTCTTCCATGTCTCACCAACAGGAACAGATCGTGATCCTGGAGGAACGCCTTCAGGCGGCGCTGGTCGATCTCAAGCACAAGGACCGGCTCCTCGAAGCCGTGAGGACCGAAGCCTTCCGCAAAACATCCGCGGCTTTGGATTCCTCCGGTCGTCGAGATCTCCTGAGGCTCGTTGCCCTGTCACGAAGCGGTTCGTCCAAGAGTCCAAACGCCGACGGGAGCACAAAGGCAGACAGCGGCATCCAGGGCATGTCGTCCGCCGACCGAAGCCGCAGCGACGCGTCTGCGAGCGCCTCACGGGCCTCCCCAAAGCGTACCCAATCCCTGGATCGGGAACTCGCAGAACTGCGCCTGCGGCAAGAGGACGCGGACGCGGAAGTCCTTCGAGCCAAGCGCCGCCTCCGCAACACCACGGACGAGCTGGTAAAGCTGGACGAGACTCGCGGCTGAGCGGACGGCGCAGTTGAAGCACCTCGGGCGGCGGGTGCAGACTCCGGCGGCTTCGTTGTCAACCCCCGGCGGCTACGAGTACCGGAGCCGAAAGCGCCAATCCCCAGGAGCTCCGCACGACCAGCAGCGGTTTCGTGCCCTCCTCCGCGAGGCCGTTTTCAAGAACGGTCCGGAAGGTCGGACGCAGGAGGCCGCCGAACCTCTCGTCGACGCCGGAGGAGTCTTTGAACTCTCTCGCGGACGTGCCGAGCATCCGGAACACGGCAGACGCCGGAAACCGGCAGCGCGGGAAATCCGTCCGAAGAGTGTTCGCGCACGTCGGACGACGTGTTTGAGCCGGAATCGGCGGGTGCCACACCGTGCCGGCAGTTCGGTGTCGGAGTTCAGCGGGGTCGGCGGGGCACGGCACCGCGGCGAGGACGTTGGCGTCGTCGAGGGAACCGTCCACGACGACCGGAAGAGTCGCAGAGACCGGGCGGACGAGGAATGTCCCGGTCTGAAGACAATCTCGCGTAGCCCGTGGCTGCGCGGAGACGGCATCATCGAGAAGAGGCCCGTTTTCGGATCGGGCGCGACTTTCGGAGGGAACGTCCACGGAGGGGTTTGAGGGCTATGTTCCGCCGACTCAAGACAGTGCCACTAGACGTCCAACTGCGAGCGGTTCGAACCGGGGTTGGGAGGGAAGGGCTGTCAGAAGGTCTCTCAGCTTTCCGGAGAACCGCCGTGGGATAACACTGCGGCGGCGCCTTTCGTGTTTTGCACCACGGCACCTCCGACAAATGGCGGTGCCAAGTCCGGTTCCCAGGAGATCGGTTTCCAGACGCAGTCACTTCCAACGCCGGTGTACCTTAACGTTCACGTGCATTCCCATCATGTGCCAAGAGACGCTTAGCTGCGCTTGAGCTGTGCAGTTTTCTCAAAGGGTGTTGCCCACTTCTCTACGTTTCTGTTTGCACGGCATGCATTTCTTATCCTAACACGGCCTTCTCGTGTATCAGACACCTTCGAGTGATATTTTTTGCTCATTTGTATTGCAGTGCATGTCGGCATTTCTGATGGAACAGAAAAATATTGCCTTCTCCCGTGGCTTCTTTTATAAACATCAAATAAAATTTTATCAATCTTAAATAACTGCCTAGTTTCAAAGGTACTAGACATATAACAGTTTTCTGTAAATCTGTTTTGTTAATATAACCAAGGACGAAAACCCTCGAATCACTTTCCTTTACCGGTGGCTGAAATTTCTGGAGTAGTCTGTACTAAGGGCACTCAATAACAAATACTATACTTCCGCTTCACTGACACTCGTGTTGTTGAATAGCAGTCGAAGTAAACTTGAGACTGAGGTAGCTATTACCAAGGGCAGTCATCAATGAGGCCAATCTGGCAGGAAAATTCTGGGCAAAATTTCCCTCTAGTCTGGCGAGACTGACGGTTGTCGCGAAGTTGTATACCGTCCTTTGCCGACCCAGTCACCAGAACGACAATCCCGGAAACGTCTCGAACGGTAGGTCGGTGGCAGCATCATCTGGGCGACTGATTTGGTTCGACGATTCTCGCTTTGCGTTGATTTCACTGTACTTCTCACTAGCAGCAACTGTATGATTGTTAGTCAGAGGCATTGGTGTTTTTGCTCTACGTGCTGTGGAATTTGGGAGCTTCCTAAAGACTGCTGGTTCCTCCATGGCATGTGCCACTGTTCTTGAAGGGAAGTCATCCGCACCTCTGGGAGACGAATCGTTTGTTGGAGTTTCCTGAAACCGGAGAGAATGCAGCCTTCAGAAAAAGCGTTTTGTATCTGATTATTAAAAAATGAAAGCCGTTTACAACTCCCTGTAACGCCGAATTAGAGCGCAGCTCTTGAGGAGCAGGGGGAGGCACGGGGGAAGGGGGGGGGGGTCGTCACGTGGCCTGGGGGTCACGTGACCTCGAGGAGGGGGGGGGGGGAGTTTCCCCGCTAAATCTAGCGGGAAATTTAGCGGAAAATCTTCCCCGCTAAATTTAAGCGGAAATTTTTCCGCTAGATCTAGCAGGGAAAATTTTCCGCTAAATTTAGCGGGAAAATTTCCGCTAGATTTAGCGGTAAAAATTTTCCCGCTAGATTTAGCGCGGGAAAATTTCCCGCTAGATTTAGACGGGAAAATTTTCCGCTAGATTTAGCGGGGAAAATTTTCCGCTAAATTTAGCAGGGAAATTTTCCGCTAGATTTAGCGGGGAAAATTTTCCGCTAGATTTAGCGGGAAATTTTTCCGCTAAATTTAGCGGAGAAAATTACCCATCATGCACCGCGCGGTCACGCCGACGGCGACGCCGCTCAAGCCGGAAACGGGCGCCTAAGAGCTGCGCTCTAAAAAAAAAAGGAACCCGAGGTCCTCGGGGGACCTCGGGGGGGGGTGGGGGCATGTGACCTCGGGGAAGGGGGGGTCACATGACCCCCCCCCCTCTCCCTGAGGTCCTCCCAGAGGAACCCGGGGACCTCGGGGGGGGGGGGGGAAGCCACATGACCTCGGGGAGGGGGGGGGGGGTAACATGACCTCACGGGAGGGGGTCACTCTGACCCCCCTCTCCCCGAGGTCCTCCCGAAGGAATTTGAGGTCCTCCCGAAGGAACCCGAGGTCCTCCCGAAGAAACCTGAGGTCTCTCCCGTCCCGAAGGAACCTGAGGTCCTCCCGAAGGAACCCGAGGTCCCTCGGGAGGACCTCGGGTTCCTTCGGGAAAATTTACCCATAATGCAACGCGCGGTTACGCCGATGCCGCTCAAGCCGGAAACGGGCGCTCTAAGAGCTGCGCTCTAAAAAAAACGAGAGGAGCATTGAAGCGCAACTACTGCAATATTCCCTGTGGGACACAATGCCCATTTCCCTAAAACTGCATCTTTTACACAAACTTTGTAAGGAGGAAGAAGAGGCAGTTTTTTTCAAAGGGCTACTCCCTGCTGAAAACAAATCGTCATCCTGTCGACTCGGCGAGCAAGTTTGCATAATGAGAACGGTAGGGCGTGTCTCCTGAAGTTTGTCTTTTGAACGCCCAGGCTTCAGCACGCGCTCTGTCTTCTGCCGTGCTTTGGCTAGCGTAGTGCGCACGAGGTCCAGGAGCGCTGGAAACGTGGTCGAAGACGGGACAACTGAAGCTCCCTGTCGTTCTCACCTTGTCTGTGATTAGATACTTAGATCGTATAACTTTTTAGAGCGCAGCCCTTAGGCACCCGTTTGCCGGCTTGAGCGACGTTGCCATCTGCATAACCGCGCGTTGCATTATGGGACATTTCCCATATTGATGTCATAAAGGTCACTCGTGAAGATCACGACCTTCATGAGTGACGTCACGAGGGAGGAGGGAGAAGGAGAGGATAAGGGAGGAGGAGGAGGAGGATCATACCCTCCTCTCCGTACCCTCCCCTCCTGCTCAAGAGCTGCGTTCTAATTTGGCATTACAGGGAATTGTAAATGTCTTTCATTTTCTTTTGCTACCAATCGACCCATTCTGAAGCCTTGGCATCTGGTCCGGATTACTAGTGCCACATATAGGCAAAGACCGGCGATCCATCATTTAATTTTTACGGCAGAAGAAAAATACTAAATTTTTTTCCGGGTAAATACTGTAGTTCCAACTCTGCTGAATACTCCCCAACCTACAAAGAATATTAAAAACATTTAAAGAAATTGCGTGGCCGCCTCATTTGCAACGAAGATTTTCACGTGGCAGGCAGGAAGGGCAGCTAGTTCTAAAGACTTTAGCCTCAACGCTTCACGTCTTCTTCGCACGCTCACCATCGTAACAAGACGTCGAAGCCTGTCGACTCGATGCCAGTGCGTGGTGGCTCCTGGGTGGCATCTTTGAATTTTGTTTCCGTGTGGCGAGAAATCGCCGACGTCCTTTTCGCTCTCCTCCCATCGGTTGACAATGAAGTCGACGGCGCAGAGGTAAAATGTGCCCACAATGATGAGGTAGTGCGTGAGGACGTTACGCACACCTGACCTTGCTCCGAATGTCCGCGTGGACGGGTGCTGTGCACGGAGGTCGCTCGGTGGTGACCGTGATGGTTGTGGGCTGGGTGCTGGGCATTCTTGTTTGGTTAGTCTCTAAATATATAAAGACAATGTAGCGTAACTTGGTTCTTGTCGACGGGGGTTCTAATGTTATGGTTCCATCCTTATCGGTACATCTCTTCTCTTTCTTTCTTCTTTGTGATGGCCTTCGCTGTGTCCACTTAGTGATGCGGTTGCTGCGCTAAAGTGCTTATCCCACTACATTTAGTAATATTTCACAAAAATGTAGAGTACCTTGTGCCAAGGATGCGTATTCTATCAATTAGAACATAATTCCATTAGCACTAAGTTATAAATACCTAGGTGCGCACTTCTCTAGTAACCTATCTTGGGCACTACATATTAACCATGTCATCCCCGAGTCGAACCGATCACTCGGACAACTAAAACGTCGCCTCAAAATCTCGCCATTAAAATTAAGACTTGCCGCCTATAAAACACTAATCTGCCCAAAGCTAGAGTATGCTGCCGCTATATATGGGACCCATTCCAACAGTTACCTCAGTCATCAATTAGAAGCATTTCGAAATCATGTAGTCGGGTTCATTTTTTTAGCTATTCATATGAAGTCAAGGGTCTCCGGGCCTAAAGTGAACGTGCTAACTAGATAACCTATCTTTACCGAAAATATTTTACACTAACACTTTCACAAATTCTATTACGATTTACAGCCAAATTCACCATACATCATGCCTTCCGCATGAACTCCTTATCGTACCGGTCATCCACTCAACGTGATGTACCAAAACTAGAACGGTATTGGCCTGCTTCATTTTTCCCACGTGCAGCGAAAGAATGGAATGACTTTCCCCACAGCATCGCTTCCATATCTTATCCTCTCCATTTCAAAGAGAAACTGAGCGAAGTCATTCTCACCGCTTCCTCATAGTTGAAAAAGAGAAGGGAAAGAAAACGAAAGTGCCTTTACAATGTTTTGTTTTTGACTGATTTCAGTTTAACCCATGTATACTTTCTTGTGTCATTTTATTCCTTTTGTTCTTGTTTTCTTTACTAATTTTACAAACGCGAGTGTTAAAACCTTCTGTAATTCCCTCCCCGAGGGGTCTAGAAGGTCGATCGAAATAAATAAATAAAAATTCAATTTGTTTTTCTTGACACCAAAATGAATGCCTCAGGCATTGCTACACTTATGAATTGTCACGGCAGGCATGTGCAGGTTCACGATCAGTAATTAGCGTTCTTTTAAATAACAGTACAATTGGTTCAACCTTCGTACGGAACACTGGCGGTACTCCCGAGTTCTGTCATAGTTTTCCCCACTGTTTGAGTGCGTCTCTGGTTTGCTCCGTCAAGTGCACTTCTCATCTTTTACTCCAGAGCCACTGAACAAGCTACGTCCAGAGTGGCACGTATCAAAGGTTGGCACGATTGTCCCGTGTGCAGAATCCCTGTTGCGAGTCATTCGCCCAGTGTTTCAAAAACCCCGCGTTCAATTAATCCGCCCCATATTCCCTTGTGCCAAAAGCCCCGTCCTCACTGCCCCCGTCCCACCTTGCGCTTCAGCCAGCGTTGTTCTATGTCTTAACCTAATCTGTTGAGGGTTTTTAAAGGGTCTTTTATGTTAAAGAAACAACAAAATAGGGGTTTACTTTGTGTAGCAGAAAACTTGAAATGACACAAGTGGAAAATTGCATAAATATGCATAACCAGTAATGAACTTCGGCTTGAATAGAGGTGCCGTAAAATGCTCAGAGATGCCCTACCCCCGAAAGATAGTCCACCCCTATTTTTGGCTTGATTTGCTATATCTTTTAAATGCCGAAAGATAGCCCACTCCTAGAAATAGTAGTGTTGGGATCAACGATGGCCTTTGCGTAAATGCGACTAGTTCGCCATGGCGGAATATGCGTGTAACGTTGCTGACTGGGAAGTATAGTCATCTTTGCTTCAAGCTGTCCCTGCCACCATAACAAGCTTGAAGGGACACGACCTAAAAATACTGTAGGAATTTTTAAAATCTTTCTAGATTGTACGTCAAAGCTAGCCCACTTCATATTTTTAGCCGATTTGCTCTAGATGTTAGATGTGCCATCTTGGTATTTTACGGTATACTCAGACGTATAATTGTAGCCTTTATCTACGTAGATGAATACAAATATTTTTTTAACGACATAAGAAGAATGGAGTGTTTAGGTGCTGTACAGGTGGATTTATGGCTCAGGCTTCGGGCTGGGGGGTGTGGCAGGCGGTATATGCATTCGGATTGGGGGGGGCTTATGCTGAGGTACGACATTATGGCCGAAACGTTGCCTAGATCTATTTTATTGACCCAATATTTGCTATGTCACCAAAACTAAACTTTTTGCTGGGCCTCTAAACTCGTCAAACACAAAGTTGCGGCCGAGGCTGGCAGAGTGTACTGATTGGCCTATCACGACGATGACTTTGCGTTTTTTCGCCGACGTCCAATCAGCACGCTCTGCAAACTTTCTGCTCCAACTTTGTGTTTGACGAGTTCTGGGCCCTGGTGTATGTAAATTCTTTCATTAAAGAAAAGTTGACATTGGGAATGGGGAATATGCGCCCCTGCCCTCCCCCTGAATCTGCCCCTGGTGCTGTACGTAACAAGTATGGCACTATGAGCGGTGGTTAAGGATTATCCGGTCAAATTTGTATTCTGGAACAATTGAATATGATTGTTATTGCCTGAGATTGCTTACGTGCAATATCTGAATTTTATATGACTCCCATGAGGCAATTGAATTTATACTGTCTAATCGTACTCTAGCGTAAACGCTGTTTTCGATGGCAACATGGGAGCTCTGACGTCACACAACAATAAAGCTAGCATTTGGTTCCTGCCGCTTACCTGGGGGCTATGTTGCACGTTTCTTTAAGTCCAGGCGACTAGGGAGAAGGAAGTGACGTAGGTGTGAATGAACGTATCTTAGCAACACCACGTATCGCTGGCCATCAGCGACCTACCATCAACATCCAAAGAGCGCTGTTAACGTCAGTTCCTTCTCCCTAGTTCCCTGAGTCCAAAACGTACAACAAAATTACACCTTTCCCGAGGGGGAATTCATGGGTGATGCGGAGCACTTAAGTTGGCCCCGAGGAAAGAGTCAGTTATACAAGGACGTTGAGATGGCGCCACCGACTGCCCTAGCGTTACCCCTGCCAGCCTGCCGCGGCTTGCGGGCAGAGAAACTTGGAACGCTTGCCACTCGCCGTTTATTTTTTTTTTCACACTTGAAGAAGAGGAGAGTTGCGCGTGCGTGCACGGTGTGAGTACAATCGAACGCAGACGCGAGTTCACGAGGCTGGTAGAGAGAGAGAGAGAGCGGAGAGAGGAATCCATATTGCTAGAGAAGGAGGAGAGCTACAGCGTGCGTAGTGTGGGTGACTACGACGCCGGCGGGCAGGAGTCCATGAAATGCTCCGGCATCTAATAGCCCCCCTGGCTTACCTGCGAGTGAACGCCTCAGCGTGCTTCCGGTTTCGAGGTTGTGCTCGAGCATCGGTTTCGGTGGCTGGGTGAGATTGTGGTTATGCAGCGGTCAGGCGTGCCACAACCACTCCCCCATATAGCACATGCGAGCCAAGACACGACGTTCCGCACTTCTTCTCGCGAGACGTGCGATCGCTGAGCGAATGATCGTCGCCGGGCGGTAGAGACTGGGTTCCTGGCTAAGATCGAGATCCCGCATTAGCGGAAGCACCGTCCTGAGCAGAAGAGAGCCGACGAGCGAGCGCTTCTGGCGGGACACAAGGCTCAGTAAGCTGGGGTGCCATGCCGTGCCAACGATATTAAAAACCAGCGTCCATCCATCTCCCCGCCCAAATCGGATCGATCAATTTGTTTATGCAGCGAAACCGAAACCAGCAGCCAGTGACCACCCGGAAACAATACCCGAAGTTGCATTTCAGCACGCGTGCAGCTGGAATTTTACTGACCTGGCATGTAGGCTAATAGTAGCGTGAAGGCTACGATCTCACCGAGCTCGCCCAAGTCAAGTGACGACATGCATTTGACCATTCGCCATTGTTGCGTCTCGACCCAGGGCGACATCGCTCTGAGGGAAAGACCCGCAGCCTCATCACCAATCCAGTGAATCCGCCGATATGTGCACCAGATACTGCCTGCACTCTGGTTGCTGCTTCAGAGGCGAAATCTGCATCCTTTGCTGCAAGCGCTCCTATTCGATCAGTGGCCGTCGCAGTTGTGTTTGCGCAACGGCGTATGTTTGCTAGCTCGAAGCTTATGGCTGTTTTCGAGCAATATCCTGCTAAAAGGCGCAACTTTTTTTCACACGCTTGGGAACTGCAATAAAAGAATCGTATTTCACTAGGGCAGCGTTTGAGACAGGCTCTCAAATCATCGATGTTTCGTTGACCCCTTGTGGATCGGCGGAGAGCGACGGAGGACCCTGCCTGTAGAGATAGAAAGGTATAAATGCTTTAAACAGGCGCCAGATTGAGCCGCCATAGCCGACCTTCGTCTTACCGAGATGCGGAGCCACCAGCGGTGCTGAGGAGCATCTGCAAAGGCCTATGCCGGAGAAAGGGCCCAGTAACACTTAAAATGACACAACTGTCCTGCTGTGGTAATGATGAAGTGGAGCGAACGGAATAAGAGAAAACAAAACTGAAGGTCGGTTATGGCGGCTCCCAAGCACAGCTGCCGCGAAGCATCTATAGGTTAAATATAATAATGATTTAATAAATGGATATAACTAAGGGCTATGAAGTAGATCTCTCTTATTGACGTTCAGACAAAAACTCGCCCCAAAACTAAAACAAATATTTTCGACCTGAAAAAAAAAAAAGACAACTTTTATTGCCGGGCTTGACTGATGAGGAAGCCTCGCGGACCCCTAGAAGGCCTTTGCGGACCCCCATTTGAGAACCACTGGCCTAGGGAGACTATACACTGAAACAAAAATACAAGACATCCATCTACCAACGCTTGCTATCCCGACCATCTGACAGACCTTGCGTTTTGTGACCTCACGCAGCAGCTACGGATGTCAGCCATTGACACCATGAAAATCGGGGTGCAGTTTCAGCATACGCCTATGAAAGGTTTAATTAATAACGGGGAGATCATATCATCAAAATAAAAATGTTGTTTGTCTACATGAAGGCTCCCCACGTAACGAGCGCAAAAACTTGCATCTTCGGTTTTGACCGCCAGTCCCTAAGT